>OZ012738.1:353919233-354026149 GCA_963859935.3 Lathyrus sativus
CTGTAAATTGCAAGGAATATAAACTAAATCGAAACTTTTATTAACTTAAACTTTGATCCAAGTACATTAGTAGCAGTAGAAAACAAAAATACAGTAGTGTAATAATTGCTCAGTGTAAACAATTGTTACTGTGGAAAGTAAATATATGGTTCGGGCATGGAAACCGACAGCGCTTCCGCGGGGTTCTGGGATATCAAATGCTGGCCTCTGGAGTCCTATTTATAGAGAAAGTTGGGCTCCAAGAACAGAGGTTTGAATTTAAATTAAAACCAAAGAAAACTGCCAAAAACTGCCTCTGAAAATTGCTCCCACTAGTAAAGGCGATCGTCGTCTCCTAATGGCGAGCGCCATTTGCTTGAATAAGAATTCCCTCCTTTGTTGAGCATGGCGAGCGCCATTTGGATGAAGGGAGACACACAGCGAGCACCATTCAGCTTGGACGGGCCAGAACTTGTGATTTTTTTCACTTTTCCTACATTCTTCAGCTTACTTTGATACTTTTCTTCTGCATGACTAATATGGTACTTGTCAAAAAAAACAAACAAAGGAAAACATAAGCAAATAATAGAGAAAACGACAAAGACTCGATTAAACAACAAGCAAAAATGCGTAAGTTGAATTAAATTAAACGATACGAAATCGAGTCATTAGACTCCCCCACACTAAGACTTTTGCTTGTCCCCAAGCAAACTCCTAAAGAACAGTGAGCATAATGTTCGACTCATAGGCAGGACAAAAATAATCTAAGCACAAGGTCGCTAGGCTAAAGTAATACATATAAGTATTAAATAATGAAAACAAGGACACCATACCGACACGATTCCACAAAAGCGGACAAAGAGTTCCTTCCTATGCGATACCTGTTCAAATCATGATATTATAACTTGACCTACAAACTTTGTTCTTATTCGCCTCTCTTTCATTCTAGTGTAATCACATTAAGCCCGTTATCCTATGTATTTACACGGTAAGTGAACCTGTTTGTGTCATCTGATCTCTTATTCAACAATTTTTTTTGCTTTCTTTTTCTTTATTATATATATATATATATATATATATATATATATATATATATATATATATATATATATATATATATATATATATATATATATATATATATATATATATATATATATATATATATATATATATATATATATATATATATATATATATATATATATATATATATATATATATATATATTTTAACTGAGATCAACACATATTTGCATCGGTTCATTACTTAGTTCATACGTGAGGATGGTGCTGACTGCTAATATAAAATACTAAAGAGAATACTTCTAAAGAAACTAAGAACAAGGTCTCGGTATAATATGTATTCAAACTAACATCATATATTTAGGAACTCTAAGGTGTAGGAACGGTACCGACGTTAATCAAAATTTTCCCAAGTCCGACTACCTAGCCTAAATCATAAAATGAAACAACCCATACTAAATGTGTCATGCCATTGGGTCAAAACTAACAATTTTTTTTTTTATGGTGGGTCAAAATAAGGGAGTTTATTAGACAATGCGAAGACGTAGAGTAAAACCGACTTAAATGCGCATATAACTCAATAACGAAAGAAAACTAAAACTAGAAAGCAGGAAATAACATGAAATAAAATAAAGCAGTAAATGACTCCTCCCTCACACTTAAACTGAACATTTTCCTCAATGTTTTAGCTTAAGGTGAAAGAAGGAGCGATGGAACCTGATCTGGATCAGTGGCGGCGGGGCGCTGATGCTGGTCTCCTAGGACATCTGGTTCATCTTATGGAATGCGCTGAATATGATCTCTAATGCATTGCACCTCTCCATGTAATCCGGCCATACCCAATACAATATCCCTCAAGTCAAGATGAGTAATCTCCATGAACTCCAACTGCCTCCTCTGCATATCGTGCAAGGTCACGCCACACTCGTCCTCTCTCTTTTTTTGCTGCCTGATCTATGATAGGATCTGGTCTAATGTCATGCGCGTACATGCAAAATCATCAGACAAATGTGCAGTGTGTGGTGCGGTACTCAGACCGGGTGCGTCAGAAACACGACTACGGGCATGGGACTGCACAACAACCTGCCTCCTAACATCAACATTTTCTACCTCTAAAACACGTGTATCTAAATCAAATAACCAATTATCCTGAACACGCATATTAATGCGCTCAGGGTTAGGCAAGGAGAAATTATAGACCTCACTGGTACGCACCATGGTATGATACTTGCCATTGGGCAAGCTTTTGATAAGCCGCATATTACGGCAGTAATCAAGATTAGCAAAAAGACAAGGGGTACTGTCGGCATTTTCTAAAGCAGCCTCTAAATCTAGAGAGTTAGCTATGGCAGTAATGATGCCGGAGACATAGATGGATCCACCGACTCTATTCGAAACACTAATAAGGTGGGCTAGGAGGAATAATGTAGGATCCACTGGGGTTTGGTGGAGAGCACAGTGAATAAAAAATAGATCTTTAGAGTTTACATTCCCTGTGTTCTCGCGTTCAAATATGGTGGAAGCAAGGATACGGTGCAGGTAACAAATTGCTGGGTTATGGATGGTAGTTTCCTTGAGGCCTTCCCATCGGTTAGTGGTGGTGTTGGTAATGTTTTGTCAAAATTCAAAAGCACTGGCTTGACACTCACTCTCAATGGGTGCTATGGTGGCAAGTCCCTCAGCAGTAGGAAAATCAAAAATATCTCTAATACGCTCATGGGACAGCAAGTAATCTCCATTAAACATCCGAAAATGAATGGTTCCGGTGGTACGGGAAAGGTCATGGGCATAGCGGAGCAAACTAAGAAATTCATAAGTTAACCTAAGACATGTATTATTAGACATAGAGAAAAAGCGAGTCATACCTAGATTTCTCAGCATCCAAGAGACGCTTTGCATGAGACCTAGGGAACGAAGGGCTTCTGGGTCAGGATACCTCGTTGCATCAACGAATCTTTTGAAAAACTCGGTGATAGTTCATGCGTTGAGTCTTTCCAGATTTCTCCCTTCGGGAACTCGATACCCATGTAGTCAATCTCTTGATTGGCTTCCATTGGTGGGAAAAAGCTTTGAAAAACAAAGAATGCTAGAGTGATTTTGAAAGATGGAGAGTGGGGTTGGCACTGATGATGAAAAGTGATGGATTTGATGATATAGAGAGTGGGTGGCTGGGATGTTATGGTATGTTAATGAGGAGTTAATAGGGTGTCTATGGTGCATTGGAAGGTGAAAAGGGTGGTTTTATGGGAAAATAAAGTTAAAAACGCATGCAGAATTTGAATTTTCTGCCTCTGTCCCCCCAGGAACAGATGGCGAGTGCCATTTGCTTAAGGCGAGGGAATTCTGATTCTGGCACATCAGAATGCAACTAAAGAGTATTTTTTTTGGGTTTTTCTTATTTCCTATCAGAGTCAACATATATTAATTGCAAAGATGAAATATAAAACACTAAAGAAAAGGGGAATTTGCATTGATCGAAGATTTGAGAATGTTACAATTACTCGTCGACATTCCAACGACATAACAATGAATTAAAACAATAGTACGGGAAAGGGAAAAACTGATACATGGAATGGAAACTATCTTAAGGACAAAAGGGAAATAAATAATAAAATGAACAACTTTGGACTCATACATCGTGGCGCATCATCGAGTAAACAGTCTGATAAAGGTGATCAAACTGCTCAGTCACGACGTCCATCAAGCTAATATAGTCCAACCTAAGAGATTCGATTTCAGAACTAAGGTAGTCCACTTCACTTTGGATAGAAATGATGGCATCAGGCACAACGATGGTAGGATTATAAGGGTACTGTAGGTCAGTGGCTGAACCATGGGTGACAGCAGGAAACGAGCTAGTGTCCATATGCTCATATGACTGAGGAGAATCTGGTGGGGTAAAAGTCTCATTCAAAACCTTTAAGTCATACAACCGGTTATCCTTATTGTGAACACTTGTCCTCTCATGGTTAGGCAAGGTAAATGCATGGACCACAACATTGTCGATAAGTAATTCAAATTCGATAGGGCCTAGATTTGCAATTATGCCACGGTTGAAACAGAAATTGATGTCATCAAAAACTAACAGAACAGTTCAAATGGTAACACATGCTGGTGGCATCAACAATCATTATGACCAAGCCTCCTATGAGAATAGGGTGAAAGGAATCTCGGGCCAGCTTAAGGAAATTAGCAAGCATGAATGGGGCAACATTTACCGTTCTCCCTTGGGAAGCACAGAACATGATGTACAACTCATCTCTAGACACAACATTAATATTATCTTCCTTACCAAAAAGGGTGTGAGCTAAAATCTTGTGGAAGTAACGAATACCAGGATTGTGGATGCTCTCCGAGAACATACCATCGAGCTCAGGGTGATATTTCCAGTTATGGTACCCCAGAATTGTTCAAGATCATAACCTGTGAAAGCATCTTCAGGAGTTTTTGTGATAACATCTGGATCATTAGGAAGTCCCAATAATTCAGCCAACTCATGATGGGTGAAACGGTACTTGTTACTGAACAGCCGGAAAGTGGCCAATCCACGGCCGAAACCATATCCACGAGCGGGCTCATAATAAAGAGAGCTAAGAAATTCCAAAGTCAGATTATGGTAAGTGCTGAATTTCCTAGTAATAGAAAAATCATTTCAGCCAATTTGGTTAAAAGATAGACAACACTGTCCCGAATGCTAAGGGTAGTCATGGTAGGATCGTCAGGATAAATTGACACAACAAAGTCTCTTTGAGAGAGAGCCTCAAAGCGGCGGCTCTAGATGTCATTCTTAAAGACAACGGTGTGATTCTCAAAAGTTTGCATGGTCCTAGTAGCTGAACTATCCTCAGGACAGCGAACCTAAAAATCGAAAATAGTCTACTACTAGGGAAAATATATATTATATCGCAAACATATGTTAGTAGTAACAATAATAACTATAAAAATAATAATTATAAAAATAAACATAGTAATAGTAATAATAGTAATAATAATAATCATTCTAACTTAAGTAACTATACAATAACAAGCTTACTGCATTTTATCGAAATGCAAAATCTAAACTAATAACATAATACTAAAGGTTAAGTATCGTGGTTGCCTCCACGGAGCGCTACGTTTAACGTTGGAAGCTCGACATTGAAATGGAACAAGACATCATTCATCGGGAGGAGCATGAAGCTCTTCCAACTTGTAGCTAGCGTATAACGCTTTATTCTCTACTGAGTGATAATGCTTTAGTCGTTGTCCATTTACAATGAACATATCGCTCGACTTTCTTCTAATCTCATCTGCTCCACTTTGCAGAACTCTAATAACTTTGAAGGGGCCAAACCATATGGAACGTAACTTCCCTGAAAAAAGCTTAAGTCGAGAGTTGAAGAGAAGAACTATGTCTCCTTCATTAAACTTTCTTCTTGTTATCCTTCTGTCGTGCCACTTTTTGGTTCTTTCTTTATAAATGCAGGCATTTTCGCAAGCATCAAGTCTTAGTTCCTCTAGTTCATGTATATCTAGAATTCTTTTCTTGCCTACTGCAATGTAGTTAGTATTTAAGGTCTTTATGGCCCAATAAGTTTTATGCTCAAGTTCTACGGGCAGGTGGTGTCGCGGTGAGAATTGGATATCAAGCTATTGATTAACTTGAATCACAAATCATTTTTCACCACCAATCTTTAATTTATCCAAGGAAAGGTAAAAAGAACGAATAAATTCATGAGTATGCAATGCAAAGCAAAGCAAAGAGAATCTATGGTTCGGGGGTTGGTTATACCTAGGGAAGGTGTTAGCATCCTAAGTATATGTAGTACTCTACAGGAACCTCTTATTTTATTGTGTTATTTGTTATTTTGTCTGCTAAAGGGTCAAAAGGTAAAAAGACCTAAGGTGTCATTTCAAAGTATGCTCGCCAAGAAATCGCATCGTGTGCCCATGTATCCTGACGGGAATGGAATCAGAGCATTCATAGTTCCCCTCACTAAGGATAAACAGGTGTAAACAGAAAAGTTTGCTCGCCAAGGATTGACCTTGTGCCTACGTATTCTCAAAAGGAACTTTGAGAAATTAGAGCGTTCGTAGTTCAAATAACTATGGATAAAAGCGGTGTTTGTTGGTTGGTTTTAGAAAAAGAGACAAGTTGTCATCTTAAGGAGAATACTCGACTTAAACCACCACAAACATGTGGAAGATGGATCTTTGCTTTACATTGAGAGAAGCGCCCCAACTCGGATATAGAATCAACGAGTATACCACATACCTCTCTCAAGCAGAAAAGAATCAACATCTTTTTCAACTGTGTCATGGGGTAGGAGAAATACATCTCAACTAAGAAATGAAACCAAATATTGACAATTAAAAGATACTAAATAATATAAAATACTATAGATAAAAAGATATCAGCAAACATGGTTAACAATATTATTAACAAAATGATTAACGAGATTTATCATCAAAAATATTAATTAATAATTAACAAGTACTTTTTTGACAAAATAATTAATAAAATTGCTTAACTAAATTATTAAATGAGAATTAACAAAGTTATTAAAAGAATTAAAAAAATTAACAAGACTATAAAAAAGAATTTTTATCAAAGTGCTAATTAAAATATTAACAATTTTTTTTATTAAAAACAATTAACTAAACTAATTAAAAAATATTTAACAAATATTTTTCTACACAAAAAAGATTATTAATTAATAAAGAAATTATCAACAAAATAATATTAACAAAATGCTAATTAGCACTATTAATAAAATAGTAAAAAAAAATATTAGTAAAAAATAAAAAAAACATGGACATAGAAAAATAACAAGGGCAATATGAATCAGACATGAGTCATACGCCCAAACTAAATCTAAAGCAATGTTAAACAAAACAAAAAAAAACACCTTTTCAATTCTTTCGCTTCATATCCAAATTTCTCCCTCTCTCTCTCTCTCTCTCTCTCTCTCTCTCTCTCTCTCTCTCTCTCTCTCTCTCTCTCTCTCTCTCTCTCTCTCTCTCTCTCTCTCTCTCTCTCTCTCTCTCTCTCTCTCTCTCTCTCGATGTCACGTCGTGGTTTATGAAAAACTTTGCAGTTTGGGTGTGAGGAAGATGAGGTATGCGTGTTTTTTTTCTTTTTTTTGTGTGATTGCTTGTTTTTTCTAATGCATATATATAGGACTAGAAAATAGAGAAGAATGATAATAACAATTAACACAATATTTTTTTCTTTTTTATAATAAGACAAGAATAAAAGGAATTAAAAATCATATTTTTGTGTTTTTTATGACAAGACAAGAATAAAAATAATTAAAAATTATGTTTTTGTGATTTTTATGATAAGACAAAAATAAAAAGAATTAAAAATAATGTTTTTGTGTTTTTTAATAAGACAAGAATAAAAAGAATTAAAAATCATGTTTTTATGTTTTTTAAAAAGAAAATATTAATAATAAAATTAAAAATAAAATTAATTAGTAAAAATAAAAATTTACATTAAATATCTAATTAAATCTAAATAATTAAACTATTATTTAAATAAAAATGATTAAAAAACGAAATAAAAAGTCGGGCAGAAAAGTGCTCGAAAAAATAAAATAAATGCACTAAAATAATCAGCGCGAAATAAACATATTGGAAAAATACAGCGTTTGGTCATGTATTGAAATAAATTTAGACCAGTTTGTCTGTAAATCCAACAAATTTATTCTGACTGATATTTCGGACACTATGCAAGATGAAATGCATGCTATATTATGGAAAAGATGCAAAACATAATCTTAGGGTAAAAAATTAGGGTATGACAGATGCCCCTATTTAAGTTTCTTCTATCCGGAGATATGGAGATTGAAATCTTCGTCTCCACGTGATAGGAGAGACTTAACTACAAACATGCATAATTTTTGGCCCTAAGATGCCACAAAATGCTTATGATATGATATGATATGCAAGAGAAAAATCTTGTGAGGAATGACGTCACAGGGGATAGCTGCATACAGAAAACACTGAAATATAGTTAAAGAAAGGAAGGCCTAACGAGGAACAACTTAGCAAGACTCCATGGGGAAAGGTCCAACTCCACTAGGGATGAGACTCAATTCCACTAGGGAAGAAACTACTAACTGAAAATCACAGGGTAGCTCAAACACATGGTATCCCCAAATAGAACAAAGGTGTGTATTGCATACTATCAAGGATATGGTATCCTAAATAATAGGCAAGAAACTTGAAAGGAAGGATAACCTACTACCAATAAATGGTAGCTTAAGCAAAAGTATCCAGTTGAAATAAAGAAACGTATATTACCTACTATCAGGTACATAATAGCCTAAGCAAAGGTAATAACCTGAAATAAACTTCCATGACCAAAATATGATTCAACTTCTTCTTTAACTAAATGATTCAATTAAAAGGGTAAATAAACTTCCCTAACGCTTCAAGGTTATATGCCATGAATGGGTCTTAGTTTCTTCTTTGATCAAAGTCTTTCACTTGAAAATGGTAACATAAACCTCCCCATGCTTCAAGGTTGTATGCCATGATTGAGTCTCGGTTGCTTCTTTAATCAAGTCTTTCACTAGAAAAGGGTAAAATAAACCTCCCCTCGTCTCAGGTCGTAAGCCACAGACTGGTCTCAATTTTTTTAATCAAGTATTCCACTTGAAAAGGATAAAATAAACCTCCCATCGCTGCAAGGTTGTATGCCATGAATGGGTCTCAATTTCTTATTTGGAAAAGGGTAAAATAAACCTCCCCACGCTTCAAGGTTGTATGCCATGAGCGGGTCTCAGTTTCTTCTTTGACCAATTGTTCCACCTGAAAAGGTTAAAATAAACCTCCCCTCGTCTCGGGTCATAAGCCATGAACGGGTCTCAGTTTCTTTCTTGAAAAGGGTAAAATAAACCTCCCCTTGCTTCAAGGTTTTATGCCATGAGCGGGTCTCAATTTCTTCTTTGATCAATTATTCCACTTGAAAAGGATAAAATAAACCTCCCCTCGCTTCAAGGTTGTATGCCATGAGCGGGTCTCAGATTCTTCTTTGAAAAGGGTAAAATAAACCTCCCCTCGCTTCAAGGTTGTATGCCATGAGCGGGTCTCAGTTTATTCTTTTAACCAAGTATTCCACTTGAAAACGGTAAAATAAACCTCCTCGTGCTTCAAAGTTGTATGCCATGAACGAGTCTCAGTTTCTTCTTTGAAAAGGGTAAAATAAACCTCTCCTCGCTTCAAGGTTGTATGCCATGAACGAGTCTCAGTTTCTTCTTTAATCAAGTATTCCACATGAAAAGGGTAAAATAAACCTCCCCTCGTTTCCGGTCATAAGCCACGAACGAGTCTCGGTTTCTTCCTGGAAATGTGAATACTTATGGGAGATTTATGACTTTAACGGGGATCCATAATTTATAGGAGATTAGTAAACATCGTCGAGGATCTAAAAGAGAAAGATCATCTGAATCTTCATCAAACTTCTTGGAGAGATTCCATTTGATGGAAGCAAATTAAATAATGGGCTTGCTGGGGAAAACATCACTAAGGAGCAACATTGTTATAGTTTGAAGTTTCAAATAAAGTCCTTGCATAAGGAATTTTCAAATAAAGAGAAACACTTGTAAAGTCTTCACCAAACTTCTCTGATGGATTTCCGGGAGATATGCGATTTGATGGAGGATAAGTTGATAATGTTGATAAAATCATTGGGGATAGAAAAACTGTCTTGAGGAGACTGCCATTTGTCATCCAAATAGAAAACCTGAGAATGAAACAAGTTGCTCAAATAAAGAGCTGTCGCTTGTTGTCTGGGTATAAATTGCTGAAAAAACGTTGTAACAATGCTGCTGAGGAAATATTTTGTCTTCAATGGTGATCCTCAAATAGATTCTTCCCGGGGGAGAAAAGTGCAAAATAAATGCACGCTTAATCCAGGTTCAAAAGCCTAGAGAGACTCAAAATTGTGATTGTCAGGGACCAAAGTTCAATTCAAAAAATTACTGAAGAGAAACGGTCAAGCAAGACTCTACCCATTGAGGAATGAACTTAATTGGGGTTTATCTTTATCCAAAAATGGAAAAGAAAACTAAAGCAACCATATTCCATGATAATCAAACTCAGTGGGGAATTAGAAAGAATGTGGTCTTTCTGCTTAGGGCTGACGACTCTACTTGGAGGGAGAAGACAAACCTACTCACTTGGGGATAAACACGGCCAAAGTAAACAAACAAAGAAACACAAAAATGCAAAATGCACAGATTTTATGTATCCATATAAATGAATGTATGTTATGTTATGGTGACAAAACAAACAAGGAGAAGTAAACCGGAGATGAAATAAACATCTCGACATGGATACATAACCAATATTTGTAAGATAGAAGCATCACTAGAGTGAATGAAAAGCTACACGTGGAATCATAGTCTTGCTTCAAGGCTTCAAACTTCTTTGGGGAAAAGAGAGCACTTCGCTTAGGGATGAACATCATGACTTCACTTAGGGGACTGTCAAGATGAACCCTGCTACTCTGTTGGGGATGAGAAAGATCCATTGGGAATGGATCAAATTCATGATTAGAGAGACTTTATAAGGATAAAATAAATATCCACTACAAATTGAAGTAGTCAGAAAGAAAGTTGTAACTGGAGATGTCAGAGATAAGGCCTCACAGGGGATAAAATAAATATCCACTTCATTAGGGAAACTCAGATCAAAGTCGTAGCTGGAGATATTAGAGTTGAGACTCTATAGGGATGAAATAAACATCCACTTTGCCAGGGAAGATTGAAATTGTAAGTTCGTTGAGGAGTGAAATAAAATTCACTTTACTGGGAAGGTTGAAGACAAGGAAAGTGACTGGCAGATGCTTAGGTTACCAATAGGGGAAATCTTGCACCAGAAATGCCAGAACTGCTTGAAGTGGAGATTCACCAGGGAATTGTCATAACTACCTGTGGTAGATACTTAATGGGGAATCATCACACCACTTGAGACACGAGCTCTTTGGGGTACGGGTGAAGAATTCTATAAGAACAAGGTAGCTTTGCATTGATGAACTGCGTGGTGGTCGCCATTTCGAATAACATTTGTTGTGAATGGATAAAATAATCTTCAATTCTCAAATTCCCCAAGATCACATGGTTTATTAGAAGAAAGTCATTCCAAGAGGATTTTACAGAAATCATGAAATCCAAGATGTTCCAATATCTTCCAACTCTTGGAGAGATTTGTCGAATCTTGACGTAACTGCCCTAGATTGACTGCATTCTGAATAGCTGAAACTTCAAACTTTCCCCCTTAGATATGGTTAGTATGTTAAAGCAACAACTGGGAAATAAACTTGCCCCTGGTCAGCAGAGTCTTCAGGCAACATGCCCTTGGATATGATCATTCTTGGAATGTTTCGCCCTTTTTTATTAGAGTTTCAAGTCTCAGAAGATTAAGCTCATGATTATTGTTCGTATGCAAGCTTCTATGATTTCAAGCAATGCTAGCGAGCAAAAAAATGTTAATTCTGAAACTGCTAATGCAACACACATGCTTGTCTTGAAGTTTTCTTTTTTATCTATTAAAACGATATCACAATAACTTGTGACCAAATCACTAGTTAGGATGGAAAATTAATTAATTTTATAAAGCAACACAACTTTTGAGCTTAGCTCATAGGAGTCAGGAAACGTTATCTTGTCGAGTACACTTTCAAAATAAACCCTATTTCAATTAGGTCTTTTGAGGGTAGTATCGTGGCTTGGTTCACGGTTTATGAAACAAAGGATAAAGGCTCAAAATTTATTTGTACCCACCCATTCTTCATGATGTTCTCCAATCCTACGTTCATCTAATCTGATGCGAGCAATCATCTCTCAAGAGAGATTTTATATGGTTGAGAAACCACTGTGGCTTTGGACACGACTGTGACTTACCTTTCTTGCTTTTGGTGTAGGATCACACGACTTTGTTCTTTATTGAGGATTTTTTTTAATCCTTTATTTTGGCTTTTTGCATTTCATTCCCTAACTTTTGCCTGGACTGCGTCTCTTGGATTTGACTTTGGAGTCCAGTGGGATGCCTCAATTTTTCCTAAGTCTCCTTCATAGGTTTTGGCTTAGTGAGCTTTTTGTTTTTCATTTTTTTGTGTGATTTATAAACAAGTTGTGTGACTCTAAGTCATTTTGACCTTTTTGAAAGGATTGTTGTAACTGCCTCATTCTTTAGATAGTAGAGGGATAATCATTTTGGATTTGACTCTTAGCCTCCTAATGTGTGAGATATAGGTATGATGGATCCTTGGATGTTCTCTCCCTTTTTGAAAGTCTGGACGCTCAATCAGCTTAATTGAAACTACGCTGCCCCAGGTAAAAATTGAGGGTTTTTTGTATGTAAGGAAAAGAAAAATCCTACTTCAAGGCTCAAAGGGGTTAACAAGGGTCTATCTCCCTTATATCTCCAGTGTTTAAGGATTTGAAATAATGCCTTACATCAGCATCCGAGTTTTACTCAAAAGCATACGATAAGAGATCTTGCATTTTTAATTTCGCTATCCTCCTCCCAATTCTCTATCAAATCAAGATATTGGGTAAAGTTGGCATTATAAAACATGAAAAAGCATTTTATGAGTGAATACAAATTGATTTCTTCAAGGTAAACACATTTATTGCATTAATCATTCAAAACAAACAAGTTCTTACATGCAAATTATGCTTTTATAATAAAAGAAATAATAACAAATGCAATCAATCAAACAAACAAACAGCTTTATGAGCTCTGCTCTTGGTTTCACCGTCTCGGAAAGGACTTTCTTGAGTCTTCATATTCTTCATCATAAAGGTGTTCCATTCACAACTAGGCTTCCTCCCTTGAATGTTAGCACCTCATCGTCGATCATCTCTTGGACTTTTTCCTAGAAAACCTTGCACTCTTCAATCGAATTCCTCATTGCTCCATCATAAAATTCACAACTGGTATCTGGATTGAACCAAAGAGGGTAGGATTTCATGGCTTTGGTCTTTTTGGGTGCCATTACTGAGTTTCAGGTAAAATAGGACCACAATTGACTGTAAGTCATTGAGATTGGGTCAAACTTCTTTTGAGCATGACTCTGATGTGTTTTCTGACGAAACTCTGATTGATAATTCGAAATCACCTGAGCAGCAGGAGCAACATCAACAAGAACTTTCTTACCACCTTCCAGAATGGTAGCATTGTATCCACAAGGCACATGAGAATATTTTTTACTGTTGCAAGTAATCACCACTGGCTCTGGCATATTAAAATGCGGAATTATGACATTCACCCTTTCTCTAGCGATATGAAGCAGTTTCTTATCCAACATATCTTGGAGACCGCTCATCACCACAGAACATTCACGAGGATTATTTCAACAAATTTTGCAAGAAGTGTGATTATGCTCATAATGGGTAAGCCTACATAAATTGACGTGCATATCTACTAAAGATCCTCTCATTGAATTCACGTCAGAGATACAGTATTCTCCGAGATATCCTTCCTCAGCGTTTCCATACTTGGGTAACAAACTTGTTGAGATATTGGGTCCAAAATTTTCAAAAGACAAAATACCATTTTGTACCAGCTTTTGTACTTAAGCTTTCAGAGCAAAACAATGTTCAATGTCATGATCGGGCTCCCCTTGATGAAATGGACAAAAACGATCATACTTAAACCACCACAGGTGATCCTTTGGGATGGCTGTCGCTACTGCGAAAATCGGCGCCGGCTGACAGAAGAGTCGCCACCGTGCGTTATTTATCCCAACGGAGGGAAAGGAAACGCTCGAAGTAAACCTCACAAAAAACGGGAAAGGTATGGTCATCGCAACCAAAACCTGGATTCGGGAGTCGGTTACGCAAGGGGAAGGTATTAGCACCCCTCACGTCCGTCGTACTCGACGGGATCCACGCTTGGTGTTTATAAGGAAAAGGGTGTGTTTATCTATCTACGCTAGTGGCCAGCCTGAAAAGAAAAGAAAAGGACAGGACTCGACAGAACATGCGCTGTTCTGGGCCTACGTACTCCCTCGTGCAATGGGAAAGTCAGAGTCAACGTAGTTCGACTACCTACGTCTAGACAGGGGGAAAGGTTGCTCACCAGGACATCGCGTCCTGTGCCTACGTACTTCCACACGGCATGGAAGATCAGAGCAAACGTAGTTTGACTACACACGACACAGCTGTTCAAGTGTTTTTTATGGGAAAATGCACCTTAACCAAGGGTTTTCACAGTCCAGGAGGACAAAAGGTTTTGATGTTTGTTCAAATCTTTTAACGGAAGAAATGAATTCACTTTTGTTTTATCCTTTATTAAGTGTTTTTCTGTTGTTTTGAGAAAGGAAAGAGACACCCTAAAACTATGGTTAAAAAGGGGAATCTACCTAATGTTGTCATGCCTGGGTAACCAACCTAATGTCTATCATAACTCCTCCACAGCAGAAAAGTTAGAGCTCCTAAGAGATCATGGCAACAGGACTAAACAACAAACAGGAATCACTGCAAAGTAAAGCAATACTGGAAATATGCATGAATGCAACAGCCAAACAAGCAAGGCACAAAGGCCACACACCACAGAGGCAAGGGAGCTCAGCTCTACCAAATACCAACAAGCAAAGCCACTCAATAACAATAAAACAGAAGGAGGACCACCTCAACTTCTCATGCACATTAATCCTATTTCTAAGATGCACCTATCTCAGAAATATCTAGATGAACCCCTAAGTCTAATGCAGCACAGCACCACACGAGTCAATCAACACAAAGAGAAGGCTAACCAGCCTGGCAAACTCCTATCCAAAAGCAATGAAACTACCCTGAGCAAGACCCTGAACAACCCTAAAACAAACCCCTGATCTACCTCCGAGCAAAGCCCTATGCAAAACCCTAATCAAATCTCTAAGCAAAGCCCTAAAGCATAACCCCTACACAAGAGAAAACAATCCCAGTCTTCAAGCTTCAAGACAAGCTTACCAAAGAAAGGGAGCTAAGTAGGCAGACCCATAGTGCCTTCCTCGGGAAAGTACTAGGGGGCTTCCACTTAGGAATCATATCCCATGTGGCTCTACAACTGTGATCGGTTTACATTCCTCCTCAGGAGAAACTAAACTCACATGAAGGCTCCAACATCATTGGATACTTGAGGAATCCTATATAAACTAAGGGAACTAAGTGAGCAGACCCATAGTGCCTTCCTCAGGAAAATACTAGGGGGCTTCCACTTAGGAATCATATCCCATGTGGCTCAACAACTGTGATCGGTTTACATTCCTCCTTAGGAGAAACTAAACTCACATGAAGGCTCCAACATCATTGGATACTTGACAAATCCTATATGAACTAAGGGAACTAAGTGAACAGACCCATAGTGCCTTCCTCAGGAAAATACTAGGGGGCTTCCACTTAGGAATCATATCCCATGTGGCTCAACAACTGTGACCGGTTTACATTCCTCCTCAGGAGAAACTAAACTCACATGAAGGCTCCAACATCATTGGATACTTGAGAAAGAGGTGAGAAGAAAGAATGAAAGACATTTATAGTGCCTTCCTCAGGAAAGTACCATAAATTTCCCTCAAACTTAAGGATCTCAAACCTCAAAAACAGAGAGCAAGCTCCTAGACTAGGACCTCAATCCATGCATCCTTGCAAGCTCCATCAAGAGTTCATCCAGCCTCCACCTCCAAGAAACCACAGGCCCTCAAACCAAAAGAAACTATCTCTGAAGTTCAACCATAGTTGAACTTCAAAGTCAGAAGCCCTCAAGACTTCTCCTATTCTCAAGCTCAAGCCAAAAATAACAGAACACCCTATAAAAATCTACCAAAAATCTAGGGGAAACCTACATGCCTCTATGATCCCAATATCAAATCTCAAAGCCTAAGTCAACTTCTAAGGCTACTAAACAATACCTAACATGTGAAGGGTCAAGGGTTAACCAACAAGTTATGAGGTCTCTATTCTCTAACCCTAAAACAACATCAATCAATCTCTAAAAAATCCACAAAAATCCTATGGGGAGCATGCATAAGTCTAGTATAACATACTAAAAAATAAAGCAAAATTCATTACCAAATGAGAGAAATAAAATCAGCAAGGCAGACACACCACAAACCAATTATTCAATATCAATTAAAATACAAAAATGCAAATAAAAATGAAAATGCATGATCAATTCACTATTTTTGCACTATAAAATTCTAAAATGAATTATGAATCTACAGAAAAAAGAAGGGAATTAATTGGTTCATCCTACTATTTTTTATGAATTTTTTTCTAATCATGAATGAAAACAAAGAAATATTAAAGAAAATAAAACAGGGGGGGGGGCAAATAGCACTAATTCTAGTTGCTACAGCATGGGGCCCAAACTGAGGGGGGTGCGCCTAGCAATTGGGCCCTAAGCCCCAAACCAAATCCAGCATAGTCACAAACGGGGGGGGGGGGGGGGGGGGGGGGGGGGTAGCGAGTAATGAGGGAGTGATTCAGCAAATTTCTGATTTGGGCTTAACCCAGCCCAAACCCTAACCCACCTATCTACCAACAAAACCCGTCTTCTTCCCCAAAATCCCCATTCACTGTTCATTACCCTAAACCCTAACACACCGTCTCTCCTCTGAACTTCTCTTCTGAATCCTCTCAAAACATTCTCAAACTTAATCGCTCCATGAACAAACTTAGCCCAAACTCAACTAACAAACACGAAGAAAACTTCGTCTCAAACTCTCAGTTCAAAAAGAATCCTCACGGCTCTTGATCTACACTCATCACCAGGGATCTAGCTAAACCTAACTGCAACCAGTTAAATGAGTCGAGAAGGGAATGAACAAACCTGGAGGTGATGCAGGCGACGAAGCTTCTAGAATCACTGGCGAAATGCGAAAGAGAGACCGTCAAAGATCTTGAGGCTCTCGTGACTGTTGAAGGAGCTCGCGGAGGTCTTGAGGGAATCGTTGAAGCTTGTTTGAAGATTTCTGGACAAACAACGAAGAACTCAACGAGTTCTTGGAGATCTGTGAATCACAAGGTTCGTTCTTGATCTGTGAGGATCTGGAAAATGTGCAGGAACGGATGAGGATTTAGGTTTTCTGGAAAATTATGTGAAGAACGATGAAGGTTTGAAGAATCTTCATGAATTTCTGGAGATTCTTCTGAAGGTTGATGAAGAAATCTGGGCGGGATGATGAAGATCTATGAGTTTTCCGGCGAGACGATGCAGTTTCCGGCGAGTTGACGATGACTCTAATGAGGAAGTAGATGGAGGTAGAAAATGAAGGTTCTTGATCTGGATGAATCTCTGATGAAACCTGCAAATTTGCAGTTTTCGGCGTCTGGCGGTGGTCCGGTGACGGTTAGGGCGGCCGACGGTGGGAAGTTAGGGCGTTTGCATGCCCGGCGGTAGGGGGTCCCGGTGAAGGACAATGGCGTGACAAGTGGCGTTGGGGTCACTACATGCTGGCCACGTGTGGGGTGGCATGGAGAGAGAAAGGGTGAGTCTGGTAGCGTGGCAAGATGTGGAGAAGTGGGAGTTGTGAGGTGTCAGAACGTGGTTCCTTCAGAATTGCACGCGTGGATCATTATATCGCTGACAAGTGGCAATTTTTTGGACTAAAGAACAAAAACGGACTGATACTGGGCCTCCAACTTGCTATCCTGGGCCCACGAAAAAATGGCCAATAAACCCTGAAAAATCTGAATAAAAATGATTAAACCCAATTAAAACTAATCAAAAACTTAAACCTAATTAACTAATTAAAACCTGACTAATTAATTCTAAAACTATAATTAGATCTAAATGAAAATTAATCTATCCTAATTAATTCTAACAAACTCAATTAAAATCTAACTAATATTAAACTCTAATTAAACTAATTAAATCCTAATTAAATCTAAAAGATGATTAAAATCCTAATTAATCTCTATATTAAACTAAAACCAATGTCTATTAATATCTACAAAAAAAACTATTAACCTATATTAAACATAATAAAGGAAATTAATGTCTAACAAAAGATTAAACCTATATTAAAAATAAACTCTATTAAATCTATATCTAAACTATTAAATCCTATAAGAAAATCATTATAAAATCTATTTAAAATAATTTAAATTCTAAAAAAAGACTTAAAGCTATTAAACAATATTAAAAAAATCTAATTAAATTCTGAAAAATCTAAAAAGCCTATTTAAAATCCACAAAAGGCTATTAAATCCTAAAAAATGCAGACAAATGCAAATAACCAATACAAACGAAGGCGCGAGACCAAATCGAAGCAAACAGTAAACCCCGGGCATCAGAATATCCCCAAAACCACCATGTAAGCTGAAAACACCGAGAAGCGCACAATTTCCCGAAAATAAAACCCTGATTATCTAGACTGGATCTGAAATATCCGATAGATGAAACCCAAACTGTAACCCTGACATCCTCTGTCTGTGCACAAAGGTCATGCATCTGATATGCGAATACGAATTGAACCATGGACCAGATAGGAGAACCGGTTGGTCAAATTTTAGGGTGCAACAGCTGCCCCTATTCAAACGGCTTGGACCTGAATGGGTGAAGAGCGCTCAGCCTTCAAACATTCAAAGGTAAATGACGGTTGAATACCAATGAAACCCTGAAATTTGCCCACCGCAAAAATAAATTGCGCACATCACTACTTGGGGAGAATTAACCAGGGAACTGATTTCGGTTGCCACAGCGACAACTAAAACACTATTCATCAACCTGCTTGTGAAATAATCTGATATCGTCCATAGACCATCCCATTCCGAAGAAGTGAGAATACACTAATCAGTGAGCAAAATTGTTGATCTCTCTTATCAACCTTCCGCATCCGAAGAAACGAGCAAACGCTTAACCAAAGGAGACAATGCTGATTTCACTTATCAACCTTTCGTATCCTGAAGAAACGAGCCAACGCTTAACCAAACGAGACAATGCTGATTTCACTTATCAACCTTTCGTATCCTGAAGAAACGAGCCAACGCTTAACCAAACGAGACAATGCTGATTTTACTTATCGACCTTTCGTATCCTGAAGAAACGAGCCAACGCTTAACCAAACGAGACAATGCTGATTTTACTTATCAACCTTTCGTTCGTATCTGAACGAGCATCCACCACATAGCGAGAACATGTTGATTTCACTTACCAACCTTCCGTTCGTACCTGAACGAGCATTCACTACACTGCGAGAAAATGTTGATTTCACTTACCAACCTTCCGTTCGTACCTGAACGAGCATCCCTGCGGGGACACGAGAAACTTAACCAAGCAACTCTGAGGGGACAATTCTGACGACAACCGTCAAATACCTATTCTGGCAATAGGTATCCTGAAAAAACTCCGCTGGGGAAATTGGGAACTTAACCAAGCCACTTTGACGAGAATAACCTTGTTGAAAAATAAGAGGAATTTAACCAAACAACTCCTGTGGCGAATACCCTGCTGGGGACTATGAGGGACTTAACCAAGTAACTCATTGAAGTAACACCCTGCTGGAGAACATAACTCTGCTGGGGCAATTACGGGTAACCACCTAAAAATCTGCATTACTATCTTCTAATGCTGACACCACAACATTCTGAGAAAGACTCAGCTGGGGGAAAAAGTGCTTGACCAAGCAACTTTGCTAGAGGAATATGACATGACGAACACGATCACTGCGTGTTTGGTGCAACAACCCTCTTGACAGGAGGAAACACGATCACTGTGCGTCTCGGCGTTGCAAACAAAACCACGTATAGGACGAATACGATCACTGCGTATCCCTTCCGAAAAACCCCATGTCATGATGAACACGATCACTGCGTGCCCTGCGCCCCAACTCTCTTGACAGGAGAAAACACGATCACTGCGCGTCTTGTGCCACAAACAAACATACATGACGTATACGATCACTGCGTATTCTACCACAAATCCCCACAACATAACGATGACCACGATCACTACGTGCCTTGCGCCACAACTCTCTTGACAGGAGAAAACACGATCACTGCGCGTCTTGTGCCACAAACAAAACATACACACCTCTGCAAACCACGATCTCACTTATCGACCAGAGAAAATACCTGAGGCTGGACGGGTAATCAATCCTGCTTATGCTTCCAAATGCACATGTTTGATGATGCCGTAATGCTTCCATACTGCATGGAAATGCTACATATTCGTGTAAAATGCAAGTGCTTATGATGCATGCTTATGCGAAGAATTACTTCAGCAAAATAAATGCTGAAGACAAACTGGATCCACTGGGGATGACCGGAATACTACCGGAACACTTCCAACAAAATAAATGTTGGAAAGACGAACTAACTCCGCTGGGGATGACCATCCTGCTGGGCAAGTAGCTCACAACCTCAAAACTTCCAACTCTGTTGAAAAATGATCGTCCTGACGAGGAAGGATCAACCTGTCGGGGAAAGAGAAAAGCAATCCTGGAAACTGCTTTCAAAAGGTATCAACACTCTAATTACGCCCTGTGGGGGTACTTCATCCTGCTATCACTGAGCTGGGGATTGACCGGTGTGCTCTGATTCGCACTACACAAGATTCTTCAGGCGAGTTAATCATATCCGTCTCGACCTTCGCTGGGGAGGACTCTGCTCTGCTTGATAAGCCAATTCTGCACTACTGGAGATACATTGATCTTTTCCTTTGACGCAACCTCCACTCTCCTGGGGAGACAACATTCAATTTTGCCTGGGGCGACTTCACTGGGGAAAGAACACAACATTCCTCTGGAGAGGGTATTAGCCTGCCATGGACTCTGGCGGGGAACTTTGCGAGCTTTTGAATACCTGCAAAAGTCAACAAGCAAACACAAGGCAATCTATGCAAAAAAGAAACATCTTGGTAATCACCCATGACAACCATTCAGGTAATTTCCAGTTTTAACAATCATCGGCCGAGGCCCGCCTATTTACACACATGTAAGTTTATCAAAACATCGGCGTTTTTTACAAACAAAACTGTAAAAATTAAAACCAAAGTCACCCACTACACTGAATAACACACTTTATTGATAACGGCCTGAGAATAGGCAAGATTTGTACATCAGATGCAACTCCTGAAAAGAGGTAGTCACGCATAAACAAAATGCAGAAATGTACAAAGATACAGAATAAGATTTGTACACATGTCAGCAACGTGTTACAGACGAACACCATGAACCGATCCTCCTATGACTCGCCGGACTCTGACGCTTTCCTGATCTCTGTCTTCGGAAGAGATTGCTTTGGATAGTCGACCCCGGATGCTCCCAAACCACTAAACAATCAAACTTGGACCGCAGTCATTTGCTTCTCAAATCCCTAACTTTTGCGTGAATCGCCCTTTGCGGGTTTTCAATTCACCGGGATACCCTTTTTTGCCGAAGCCGCCCAGTGTAGGTTTTCAACTTCGCGGGTGTACATTTTTTCATTTTATATCCCTAACTTTTGCCCGAACCGTTTTATTCTGTTTTTGGTTCGCCAGGATGCCCCATTTTTGCCTGGACTCTCTTTTTACTGTCCAGCGGGTCAATTTTTAAGCAAAGTATTTTTTAACTGCGTCCGAGTTCACAGGGGACGAAAAGTCTTCACCATCCATGGTGGATAACAATAAGGCTCCTCCGGAGAAGACCTTTCTCACGATGTATGGACCTTCATAATTGGGAGTCCATTTGCCCCTGTGATCCGATTGCGGTGGGAGAATCTTCTTCAGCACAAGATCACCCGTCTGAAAGCTTCGAGGTCGAATCTTCTTGTCGAACGCTTTCTTCATCCGGCTCTGATACAGCCTACCATGTGCAATGGATGCCAGTCTCTTCTCATCTATCAAGCCCAGCTGATTCAATCTACTTTTCACCCATTCTGCCTCATCAAGCTGAACATCAAGCAAAACCCTCAAAGATGGTATCTCAACCTCTAATGGCAGGACTGCCTCCATGCCATACACCAGTGAGAGCGGAGTTGCCCCGGTTGATGTACGTACCGTCGTGCGATAACCGTGCAACGCAAACGGCAACATCTCATGCCAATCCTTATACGTTACCACCATCTTCTGAACAATCTTCTTTATGTTCTCGTTGGCCGCTTCAACAGCGCCATTCATCTTGGGTCTGTACGGAGATGAATTATGATGCTCGATCTTAAACTCCCGACAAAGATCCCTCATCATCTTATTATTCAAGTTCGAACCATTATCAGTAATGATCCGTTCAGGGATATCGTATCTGCAAATTATATCCTTCTTGATAAATCTGGCCACCACCTGCTTCGTCACATTGGCGTAAGATGCTGCTTCCACCCACTTGGTGAAGTAATCGATCGCGACCAGGGTGAAGCGATGCCCATTAGAAGCAGTAGGCTTGATCTTGCCAATCATATCGATTCCCCACATGGAGAAAGGCCACGGAGAAGCCATAACATTCAGTGGACTGGGCGGCACATGGATCTTATCAGCATAGATCTGGCACTTGTGACACCGCTTGGCGAACTTAAAACAGTCCGTTTCCATCGTTAACCAATAATACCCCGCCCGCAACAACTTTCGGGTCATAGCATGCCCACCAGCATGTGTACCAAAAGTTCCTTCATGGACCTCTTCCATGAGTAAATTGGCTTCCTTCTCGTCTACACACCGGAGGAGTACCAAATCGTGGTTCCTTCTATACAGAACGCCGTCGGGATTCAGATAGAAGTTGCCTGCTAACCTCCTTAGAGTCTTCTGATCACGACTGGATACCCAGCCGGATATTCCTTGTTCTTCAAGAAATTCTGTATGTTGAAATACCAAGGTTTACCGTCAGACGCTTCATCAATTGCAAACACAAATGCCGACCTATCAAGGCGAGATATGACAATCCTGGGAGCCTCATTCCAGTAGTTGACCTTATACATCGAGGATAATGTTGCAAGGGCGTCTGCCATTTGATTCTCCGCCCGAGGTACATGATGGAACTCCACCCTATCAAATAAAGGTAACAACCTTCTCGCATAATTCATGTACGGTACCAGATTAGGTTGGCGTGTCTCCCACTCTCCCTTAATCTGATTCACAACCAATGCTGAATCCCCATATACGTCCAGATTCTTGATCCTTAGATCAATAGCCTCCTCTAACCCCATAATACAAGCTTCGTACTCGGCTTCGTTATTCGTCACTGGAAAAGTCAATCTGGCTGTAAACGGGATGTGCGACCCGTGGGGAGTTGTAATGATTGCCCCAATCCCGCTACCGTACGAATTGACAGCCCCGTCAAAAATCAATTGCCACTGGGAACTCCGCTCAGGACCTTCACCTGGTAACGACTCATCACAATCTTTAGCCTTCAAGTACATTATGTCCTCATCAGGAAACTCAAACTTCATAGGCTGATAATCCTCAATTGGCTGTTCGGCAAGATATTCGGACATAACACTTCCCTTAATGGCCTTCTGGGAAACATACTGGATATCGTGTTCTGTCAATACCATCTGCCATCTAGAAATCCTTCCAGAGAGAGCTTGCTTTTCAAACACATATTTGATCGGATCCATCTTCGATATCATCATGGTTGTATGGTTCAGCATATACTGTCTTAGACGTTTGGCAGCCCACGCCAATGCACAACACGTCTTTTCGAGCATAGAGTATCGAGATTCACAATCCGTGAACTTTTTACTTAAGTAGTAAATTGCATGCTCTTTCCGTCCTGTCTCTTCCTGTTGACCGAGAACACAACCCATACTGTTCTCAAGAACTGTCAGATACATAATCAGTGGTCGTCCCGCTACTGGGGGTATCAACACCGGAGGTTCCTGCAAGTATTCTTTTATCTTTTCAAATGCCCTTTGGCAATTGTCGTTCCAGACCACCGCTTGATCTTTCTTTAACAGTTTAAACAAATGTTCACACATGGTCGTTAGGTGAGAGATGAACCTAGCAATGTAGTTCAACCTCCCTAAGAATCCACAGACTTCTTTTTCTGTTCTCGGTGCTGGCATCTCTTGTATTGCTTTTATTTTTGCAGGATCGCCCTCGATTCCTTTCTTGCTCACAATGAACCCCAGTAGCTTCCCGGATCTCACTTCGAAGGTACATTTGTTAGGATTCAGCCTCAGCCTGAACTTCCTCAGCCTCTTGAACAACTTCAGTAGATTAACCAGATGCTCTTCCTCTGTTTGAGACTTGGCAATCATATCATCGACATACACCTCAATCTCTTTGTGCATCATGTCGGGGAAAAGCGTTGTCATAGCCCGCTGGTACGTTGCCCCAACATTTTTCAAACCAAAGGGCATCACTTTATAACAGAAGGTTCCCCACGGGGTGATAAAGGTCGTTTTTTCCATATCCTCCGGAGCCATTTTGATCTGGTTGTACCCCGAAAATCCATCCATGAAAGAGAATACCGAAAATTGAGCTGTGTTGTCAACTAACACATCAATATGCGGCAGCGGGAAATCATCTTTCGGGCTCGCTTTGTTTAGATCCCTATAATCAACACACATCCGAACCTTGCCATCTTTCTTTGGCACAGGCACGATATTAGCGACCCAAGTGGGATAAGTGGTGACAGCCAGGAATCCAGCATCCCATTGCTTCTGCACTTCTTCCTTTATCTTTACAGCCATGTCAGGACGAGTCCTTCTGAGTTTCTGCTTCACGGGCGGGCAATCTTCCCTCAACGGCAGACGATGAACAACCATATCAGTATCCAAACCTGGCATGTCCTCGTAGGACCAAGCAAATATATCATTGTATTCACGCAGCATCTCAATAAGCTCTTGCTTGATGTCGGCCTGCAACGCGGCCCCTATACGGATATTCCTGACGCATTCTTCAGACCCTAAATTGACAATATCAATCTCTTCCTGGTGAGGCAGAATGACTCTCTCCTCTTGCTTCAACAATCGACTCAGCTCTTCTGGTAAGTCACTATCCTCAACACTCTCCTCCTCAGCTTGGAAGATCGGATGCTCGAAGTCTAAACGAGTCATAGGAAGTCTTTGGTCGATGTCATCTGAAAATTCATGAATCCTGCGAGGGAAACGGTTAAGTGCTTCAAAAATGATGTACAAGCAAAATGCATAACCACGCTGCCATTTTATTGAAAAATAAAAACAGAAAGAAAAGGATCACAACATTTGAATGTAGAAACGTCGTCATTTATTGATCATGCAAACATACAGGTAAACAGTTAGGCCCTAAGACAAGATCGACGATGCCCCGGGCAAGGCATGTGATCATACAATGATTGAAAAAACAACGCATTACTGTTTGGTGACTTGGATGACGTCCTGGATGGACCAGTTGCATAGGCTTTGCCCCGGCGTGCTGGGTCGAATCCATGCGTCCATGTCGCAGTCGCTATCCACTTCCTCCGTATCAGACACGGCATTAATCCTTTCAAAGCTAACCCCTCCGGGCGTGAACATGACAGGTCCCTTGTACTTAGGCGCGCTCTGTGAGGGAGATGGGCGGTACCCCAATCCATACCTATCTTGCTTCACTGGGATGTCCAGAATCTGCCCCCACTTCTGAGTCTCTCCTGCTTGTACCAACGCTTTGGCTTCTTTATATGAGGAGACTATCACCTCTTGCCCTTCACTCTTCACCGGAGCTTCTTCTTTAACCTTCACCCCTTCGAACGCCTGACACGACGTTTCATGAATCTCTCCATCTACCTCCACGTACTTGAAGGAAGACAAATGACTGACTAAGATATCCTCTTCGCCACACACCGTCACGATACTCCCCTCAACCATATACTTCAGCTTCTGATGGAGCGTAGAAGTTACTGCCCCAGCGGCATGAATCCAAGGTCTCCCGATCAAACAGCTATATGCGGGCTGGATGTCCATGATATAAAACACTGTATCAAACACCTCCGGACCTACCTGGATGGGTAACGTTACTGATCCGAATACCGACCTCCTCGTTCCGTCAAAGGCCCTCACCACCAAGTCACTAGGTGTGCACAACAACCCACGGGTATCCAATTTCAACAAGGCTTTCTTTGGTAACACATTCAACGAGGACCCAGTGTCCACCAGCACATGGGATAAAATAGTGCCCCAGCACTCGATAGAGATGTGCAAGGCATTATTGTGATCACGCCCTCTAGGCGTTAGGTCAAAATCCGTGAATCCCAAACCATGCCCAGCGTTAACATGTGCCATAACTCCCTGCAGCTGATTAACTGAAATCTCTTGCGGCACGAAGGATGTCTCGAGTACCTTCAACAGGGCATTTCTATGCGCCTTAGAACACAACAACAGCGATAATATGGAGATCTTTGACGGGGTCTGCTGCAGGTGCTCTACAATCTTGTAATCAATTTTGCGAATCAACCTCATGAATTCTTCCACATCTTTGGTTATCGGCTCTTTCTCCTTACTCCCCGAAGATTCCCCCTCAACAACTTTGCTCTTACCCCTGGCGAGCCTCTCTGCCTCGACCTCAGGTGAAGTGAAAATTCTCCCGCTCCGGGTTATACCACCCGCTCCCACTATGTTGTCTACGGATCCTGCTGGCGGATCATTTAAGTCAATCTTTTCCCCATTGCAATACACCTCAGCACCATAGCACCATGGGACTGCCTTTGTGCTTTCATAAGGGACTGGCTTAGCCTTGGTAATAGTAATGGTCGGCCTTTTCGATGATGCCGAAATCGTCACTGGTTTGAACGGAATGGTGATCGTAGCAACCTCCCTGTGCTCTTTTCCAGATTCCGTCTCAATAGATTTCTCTCGCCCCACAGACCTGTCAAACTGCAAGGTTCCTTCATCAATCAAACCTTGAACTCCCCTTTTCAACTTCTCACAGCCCCCAGGTTGAACTAAACAGTCAGCACACTTTTCACTGCAACCGGGATAGACACCTCCTTTCAATAAACGCTGCTTTACGTAACTCAAAGGGGTTTTCAGCTCGCTCACCTCAGAAACCAAGTCCAACTCATCATCAATCAGGATTGCATTGGCCCCAGCCCCACCATGCTTGGGCATTGGCTGTTGCGTGATGTTGGGACCATCCTTCCCGAAGTTAATAGCCGTACTATCAAGCAAATCCTGTACTTTATGCTTGAAAGCTAGGCAATTTCCAATATTGTGCCCTGGTGCGCCCGAATGGAAGTCACAGTGCTCATTAACATCATACCTGACTGGTGGCTGGCCAGTTGGTGGTGCTAAGGTCCTCTTCTCGACTAGCTGAAATTTCAACAAAGTTTGAAGGAGTTCTGCATATGATACCGGCGGTACCTCGAATACTCTCCTCGGTCGTGGGTTCTAAAGTCTGCGCTGATTATTATTAGGCTGCTGCTGAGCCTGCTGCTGTGGTTGTTGTCTCTGCTGCTGAGGAGGCCCTGGAATGGTTACACTTGCAACCTGCGACTGCTGATGCCAATTCTGACCTCTATTTCTCCGGCGAGCATTGTATACAGCGTTGGTGTCACCCTGCCTTTTACCACCAAACGTCTTCTTATTACCTCCTGCGGAACTGGACTCACCCGCTTGAATCTTACCAATCTTTACCCCGTTTTCAATGCGCTCCCCCATCAAGATCAACTCAGAGAAAGTACTCATCGAAAAATTGAGCAACCGGTCATAGTACATTCCAGAAAAAGTTCCTATGAACATATCCATCATTTCACGCTCCACCATCGGAGGGTGTACCCTAGCAGCCAGATCTCGCCATCTCTGGGCGTATTCCTTAAAGCTCTCGCTAGACTTTTGAGACATGCTCTGCAGCTGGACTCGGTTAGGGGCGAGATCACTATTATATTGATAATGTCGAACAAAAGCCTCTGCCAGCTCTTTCCAACTCCTGATCTGAGTAGGCTCCAAGCTCATGTACCACTCCAGCGATGGCCCTGACAGGCTATCCTGGAAGAAGTGCATTAGCATCTTTTCATCCTCAGAATACGCAGACATACGCCTGTAAAACGCGCGCACATGCACCCTAGGGCATGTATCCCCTTTGTACTTATCAAATGACGACGCTTTGAATTTCAGCAGGACCCTCAACCCTGGGACCAGCCCCATATTTGACATATCCAGCCCAAGAGCATTCTGGCTGGCTAACCCGTTCACTTTCTCTTCTAGCAATCTCATCCGATGGTTGTCATCCCTAGCTCTTTCATAACCCTCGTTCTGACCAGAGAACACATCCTCCTGACGATCCTCCCAGCGAGGTACTGCATCGTATCCAACATAATCTGCATCCCGGCCCGGACCCGTTTGGAAGTACCTGGGGTCATACCTCAGATTGCCCATCTCTTGAGCGTTGTATGCGCCAGTTCCATATCCAAGATTACCATGACCATAGCCACCAAACCCAGCCTTGGCGCCAGCGATGCTGCCATACCCCATGTTCACACCATTGAAGCCCTGGTTACCATTATTACCATTCATTCCGACATTCTCAACGCCCCCATTGAAACCCTGGTTGACATTACCCACAAATACCCCAGCAGTATCTGTATTAGCATTCATATTACCGGCGTTCCCACCTCCACCTACAGGACCAGTTTGTCCAGCATTCAAACCGGTTACGGGAATAGCATCAGCACTTTGACGATTCTCAATTCGGGGAGAAGCAGCAATATTTTCACCCTGCGGTGTCCCGTTGTTTTCAGCCCGCGCGACTATCGGTTGAACCAGATTCTGCAGCTGCTCTTGTCCTTTGGCGATGGTCTCCATGGTTTGCATGAGCATGGCCATCCTGTCACGCATTTCTTGCATTTCACTCTGCACTTTGTCCATGATCTTCTTGTGATTGGTTCTGGTAGAGTAACAGTGGACCCGCTTTTCTGCAATCCTGAAATTACCTGGATATATGGATGAAGAATGATAAGGAACATGGATCACAAACCTGTAATGCAATGTGATTTATGCAAACAATAATGCAAAAATGCTAACGTGCATGTGTGCGTTGGGGACATTTCCCCTCCAATTCCGGTGTCAAGGTAGCAAGACAAGAGAAACCATAAAGACAATATTTAGAAAAACCCTCATATATTGGAAAAACAGTCTCGTCAAGGCGTTACACAACTATGTTCCATACAACTGATATGATAAAGGAGGATCCCAACCAACATGCCTGGTGGTGATCTCAACCCATAGAATACAAGAGAGAAATTAAGTGCGGGTACGGTCGCAGAAATCCTCAACCAGCTTCTTCGTCTCTGCGTGATCCGGTCGATAAATCAAGCCTTCTATCAACTGATCCCTTTTCCTGACCGTTCCATGGATGTCTCTGACAAAATCTTCCCAAGCCTTATCCTGGGCACCATCCTCAGGTTTGGGCCTCTTGATGTCTGCTCTGCGCTGACAATCTTCCAGATTCTTCATGGCATCAATCAGCTTGCGTTCGGCCTCGTATCGACGGCATGCTTCTTCTTCAAGCTCTTCAGTCTTCACTTTAACCTGTTCTCCCAACTGAGCAACCTGTATCTTTAGCTCTTCCTCCCGTTCTTTGCGTTTGGCCATAGTAAGGTCCCAATGCTCTCTGAACTTAGCTAACTTCGTGTAGGCCCTTTCCAACTCTTGTTTCTTAGTAGCCAATACACTGCTAACTGAGTCTACATCTAACTCCAGACGCTTCTTGGTTTCATTCAACTCCAATAAAGTAGTCTTCAGATGTTTCAAAGTTTCGGCCTGTTGCTTGGAAAAATATCCCGTTTCAATCTTTTCATGACGAAGCTGGGCGTTCTCTTTCTCTAAAGCTTCTTTAGCCTTTGCTAACTCTTCTTTCTCCGCCATCAGCTGCTTGTATACCTGCATGTCTATAGTGGTGGGCTCCTCCACCGGAGAAGGATACAATGGCTGAACTGCAGGATAAGGCATAAGGAATTTCGTAGCTCGTTCACGAATCCATTCCACATACGGACCAAGAACTCGAGTACCCCCTCTGCTACCTGAAGGCTTCCCTCTCTTATGCAGGTTCTTCCATGCTTTCTCAAGCTTGATCAACATCTCTTCCTCTATTTCCCCAGTGAGATACAGAGATTCCTGTATCTCCTCGGGCTTTGGCGCTTCCTGAGGTGCATACCCAAACTGCCTGATTAATAAGGAAGGGTTGTAATTAACACACCCTTTCCTTCCTATCAAAGGAACATTAGGGAATCCTTCGCATTTGTATATGACCTCAACTCCGAACACCTCCTCATTAACCCACACCACATTCTCAGAAGTCAACCCCATCAAGCGCTCAGGCCATCCTAAAGAATCAATAGAAGTGACGAAAGTCCCTGACTTCGGCATATGACTAGTAAACCACTTGCACAGCAGAGGTACACAGCAAGAGACATTCCTTCCTCGCCGCTTTTCATTTTGGTAGTGAATGGAATGGTGGATGTCTCCCAGCAAGGTAGGAACTGGGTTCTTTGCAGCCAGAATATAGAAAGCATCTGCGTCAACAAAATCAGGAAAGTTTGGGAACAATACAATGCCATAAACACACACAGCAAGGATGGCGTCAAAAACAACCCAGCCACCCTTCTTGGCATACTCCCGAGCCTTCTCCACCAAAACATCCAACGAAAATCCCCACGCATCTCCTCTTCTGATCATCTTCCCTGTCAGCTCAAACTCTCCTAAGTACAGAATAGCAGAAAGCTCAGCCAGATCAGGCTTAGCGTCCGTGTGATAGAAGGGCATCTGCTCGCGAATCGGTATATCCAAGAGTGCAGAATACTCCTCCAGGGTAGGAGCCAATACAAAATCAGGAAATACGAAACCTCTGAGCTCAGCGTCATAAAACTGTAACAGGGTGTAAATGCCGCTGATCTCATAAGCCGAGGGCTGGTAAACATAAGTCAGGATCCTCCCATATGTCTTCCTGAAATCTCCCATCACATTCTTCCTAGCAATAGTAATTAACTCTGACAACAGACTGATATCTGGAGACGGGAATCTGTAGGGTAACACTCTCTTCATGGCTTCCATGTCTTGCTGGGAAACAAAAACTGGAACTGGGAGGGAAAATATGTACCTGCAATACACACACGTTAGTTGGATGCAAATGGTGATGCAATAATGCAATATGATAAATGATGCAATCAGTGAACACAGGGGCCATGCTGTAGCCCGAAGAGGAACATTTCTGTGACATCAAGAACAGAAAACCACCACAGTCACCAGAACTTCATGACACTAACTATCATCTGACACCTCAAAATACCAATACCCTGGTAAGAAATCCATCTGAACCTCTGTAACTGACGAGAAAACCATCTGATAATAGTATCAACCTCAAACAAGAAACCCATCTGATCCAAACAACACACCTGTTAACGAGCCAATAAAATCATCTGATAAATACTGAATCATGGTTTCTGAAGGCCAGTTTTCCTGCAATAACCCAATCCCCCTCACAGGTATGGACCTAATCCACGGACAAAGGTACGGCATCCTATGCGGTCATCAGCGTCACAGACTTTCATGAGTGACGATACGATTCCCAGAAGGAGTGGCATCATCAAGTCATGAAGAGGCCTCACTTAGCTGACTTCCAAATGATCGGTCCCCAGAGTCGATAATCCTCACGTCTGGACTCCCCTCAGATCCTCAGGACCGGAAAGGAGCACCTCGGAGAGAACCTCGTCTGAGCGCAGATTTCATAGGGAACTGTGCCTGCTCAGCATACAGGTTCGTCTACTACTCTCCGCAACTATGTCTAGGTGCATACTCAAGCCCAGGTCCGACTTCTCACTCATAGTAACCTCCCTCTCCCACAACAATAATCATAATAATATAGTGCTGAAAGTAAATGCGGAAAGGTAAAGGTGCGGGAAAGTAAAGTGCGGAACGATAAAACACATATGCACAACACCCAACAGATAAACACCCAAGCGCTAGGATTGACTCGCGTAGGGGATGGGAAACGGTCCCAGCATAAGGGATGGGAAAAGTCCCTAGATGCTATATATCCCCAGCAGAGTCGCCAGCTGTCGCTACTGCGAAAATCGGCGCCGGCTGACAGAAGAGTCGCCACCGTGTGTTATTTATCCCAACGGAGGGAAAGGAAACGCTCGAAGTAAACCTCGCAAAAAACGGGAAAGGTATGATCATCGCAACCAAAACCTGGATTCGGGAGTCGGTTACGCAAGGGGAAGGTATTAGCACCCCTCACGTCCGTCGTACTCGACGGGATCCACGCTTGGTGTTTATAAGGAAAAGGGTGTGTTTATCTATCTACGCTAGTGGCCAGTCTGAAAAGAAAAGAAAAGGACAGGACTCGACAGAACATGCGCTGTTCTGGGCCTACGTACTCCCTCGTGCAATGGGAAAGTCAGAGTCAACGTAGTTCGACTACCTACGTCTAGACAGGGGGAAAGGTTGCTCGCCAGGACATCGCGTCCTGTGCCTACGTACTTCCACACGACATGGAAGATCAGAGCAAACGTAGTTCGACTACGCACGACACAAGCTGTTCAAGTGTTTTTTATGGGAAAATGCACCTTAACCAAGGGTTTTCACAGTCCAGGAGGACAAAAGGTTTTTATGTTTGTTCAAATCTTTTAACGGAAGAAATGAATTCACTTTTGTTTTATCCTTTATTAAGTGTTTTTCTGTTGTTTTGAGAAAGGAAAGAGACACCCTAAAACTATGGTTAAAAAGGGGAATCTACCTAATGTTGTCATGCCTGGTTAACCAACCTAATGTCTATCATAACTCCTCCACAGCAGAGAAGTTAGAGCTCCTAAGGGATCATGGCAACAGGACTAAACAGCAAACAGGAATCACTGCAAAGTAAAGCAATACTGGAAATATGCATGAATGCAACAACCAAACAAGCAAGGCACAAAGGCCACACACCATAGAGGCAAGGGAGCTCAGCTCTACCAAATACCAACAAGCAAAGCCACTCAATAACAATCAAGCAGAAGGAGGACCACCTCAACTTCTCATGCACATAAATCCTATTTCTAAGATGCACCTATCTCAGAAATATCTAGATGAACCCCTAAGTCTAATGCAGCACAACACCACACAAGTCCATCAACACAAAGAGAAGGCTAACCAGCCTGGCAAACTCCTATCCAAAAGCAATGAAACTACCCTGAGCAAGACCCTGAACAACCCTAAAACAAACCCCTGATCTACCTCCGAGCAAAGCCCTATGCAAAACCCTAATCAAATCTCTAAGCAAAGCCCTAAAGCAAAACCCCTACACAAGAGAAAACAATCCCAGTCTTCAAGCTTCAAGACAAGCTTACCATAGTGCCTTCCTCGGGAAAGTACTAGGGGGCTTCCACTTAGGAATCATATCCCATGTGGCTCAACAACTGTGATCGGTTTACATTCCTCCTCAGGAGAAACTAAACTCACATGAAGGCTCCAACATCATTGGATACTTGAGGAATCCTATATGAACTAAGGGAACTAAGTGAGCAGACCCATAGTGCCTTCCTCAGGAAAATACTAGGGGGCTTCCACTTAGGAGTCATATCCCATGTGGCTCAACAACTGTGATCGGTTTACATTCCTCCTCAGGAGAAACTAAACTCACATGAAGGCTCCAACATCATTGGATACTTGAGAAATCCTATATGAACTAAGGGAACTAAGTGAACAGACCCATAGTGCCTTCCTCAGGAAAATACTAGGGGGCTTCCACTTAGGAATCATATCCCATGTGGCTCAACAACTGTGATCGGTTTACATTCCTCCTCAGGAGAAACTAAACTCACATGAAGGCTCCAACATCATTGGATACTTGAGAAAGAGGTGAGAAGAAAGAATGAAAGACATTCATAGTGCCTTCCTCAGGAAAGTACCATAAATTTCCCTCAAACTTAAGGATCTCAAACCTCACAAACAGAGAGCAAGCTCCTAGACTAGGACCTCAATCCATGCATCCTTGCAAGCTCCATCAAGAGTTCATCCAGCCTCCACCTCCAAGAAACCACAGGCCCTCAAACCAAAAGAAACTATCTCTGAAGTTCAACCATAGTTGAACTTCAAAGTCAGAAGCCCTCAAGACTTCTCCTATTCTCAAGCTCAAGCCAAAAATAACAGAACACCCTATAAAAATCTACCAAAAATCTAGGGGAAACCTACATGCCTCTATGATCCCAAGATCAAATCTCAAAGCCTAAGTCAACTTCTAAGGCTACTAAACAATACCTAACATGTGAAGGGTCAAGGGTTAACCAACAAGTTATGAGGTCTCTATTCTCTAACCCTAAAACAACATCAATCAATCTCTAAAAAATCCACAAAAATCCTATGGGGAGCATGCATCAGTCTAGTATAACATACTAAAAAATAAAGCAAAATTCATTACCAAATGAGAGAAATAAAAGCAGCAAGGCAGACACACCACAAACCAATTATTCAATATCAATTAAAATACAAAAATGCAAATAAAAATGAAAATGCATGATCAATTCACTATTTTTGCACTATAAAATTCTAAAATGAATTATGAATCTACAGAAAAAAGAAGGGAATTAATTGGTTCATCCTACTATTTTTTATGAATTTTTTTCTAATCATGAATGAAAACAAAGAAATATTAAAGAAAATAAAACAGGGGGGGGGGGGGGGGCAAATAGCACTAATTCTAGTTGCTACAGCATGGGGCCCAAACTGAGGGGGGTGCGCCTAGCAATTGGGCCCTAAGCCCCAAACCAAATCCAGCATAGTCACAAACGGGGGGGGGGGGGGGGGGGGGGTAGCGAGTAATGAGGGAGTGATTCAGCAAATTTCTGATTTGGGCTTAACCCAGCCCAAACCCTAACCCACCTATCTACCAACAAAACCCGTCTTCTTCCCCAAAATCCCCATTCACTGTTCATTACCCTAAACCCTAACACACCGTCTCTCCTCTGAACTTCTCCTCTGAATCCTCTCAAAACATTCTCAAACTTAATCGCTCCATGAACAAACTTAGCCCAAACTCAACTAACAAACACGAAGAAAACTTCGTCTCAAACTCTCAGTTCAAAAAGAATCCTCACGGATCTTGATCTACACTCATCACCAGGGATCTAGCTAAACCTAACTGCAACCAGTTGAATGAGTCGAGAAGGGAATGAACAAACCTGGAGGTGATGCAGGCGACGGAGCTTCTAGAATCACTGGCGAAATGCGAAAGAGAGACCGTCAAAGATCTTGAGGCTCTCGTGACTGTTGAAGGAGCTCGCGGAGGTCTTGAGGGAATCGTTGAAGCTCGTTTGAAGATTTCTGGACAAACAACGAAGAACTCAACGAGTTCTTGGAGATCTGTGAATCACAAGGTTCGTTCTTGATTTGTGAGGATCTGGAAAATGTGCAGGAACGGATGAGGATTTAGGTTTTCTGGAAAATTATGTGAAGAACGATGAAGGTTTGAAGAATCTTCATGAATTTCTGGAGATTCTTCTGAAGGTTGATGAAGAAATCTGGGCGGGATGATGAAGATCTATGAGTTTTCCGGCGAGACGATGCAGTTTCTGGCGAGTTGACGATGACTCCGATGAGGAAGTAGATGGAGGTAGAAGATGAAGGTTCTTGATCTGGATGAATCTCTGATGAAACCTGTAAATTTGCAGTTTCCGGCGTCTGGCGGTGGTCCGGTGACGGTTAGGGCGGCCGACGGTGGGAAGTTAGGGCGTTTGCATGCCCGGCGGTAGGGGGTCCCGGTGAAGGACAATGGCGTGACAAGTGGCGTTGGGGTCACTGCATGCTGGCCACGTGTGGGGTGGCGTGGAGAGAGAAAGGGTGAGTCTGGTGGCGTGGCAAGATGTGGAGAAGTGGGAGTTGTGAGGTGTCAGAACGTGGTTCCTTCAGAATTGCACGCGTGGATCATTATATCGCTGACAAGTGGCAATTTTTTGGACTAAAGAACAAAAACGGACTGATACTGGGCCTCCAACTTGCTATCCTGGGCCCACGAAAAAATGGCCAATAAACCCTGAAAAATCTGAATAAAAATGATTAAACCCAATTAAAACTAATCAAAAACTTAAACCTAATTAACTAATTAAAACCTGACTAATTAATTCTAAAACTACAATTAGATCTAAATGAAAATTAATCTATCCTAATTAATTCTAACAAACTCAATTAAAATCTAACTAATATTAAACTCTAATTAAACTAATTAAATCCTAATTAAATCTAAAAGATGATTAAAATCCTAATTAATCTCTATATTAAACTAAAACCAATGTCTATTAATATCTACAAAAAAAACTATTAACCTATATTAAACCTAATAAAGGAAATTAATGTCTAACAAAAGATTAAACCTATATTAAAAATAAACTCTATTAAATCTATATCTAAACTATTAAATCCTATAAGAAAATCATTATAAAATCTATTTAAAACAATTTAAATTCTAAAAAAAGACTTAAAGCTATTAAACAATATTAAAAAAATCTAATTAAATTCTGAAAAATCTAAAAAGCCGATTTAAAATCCACAAAAGGCTATTAAATCCTAAAAAATGCAGACAAATGCAAATAACCAATACAAACGAAGGCGCGAGACCAGATCGAAGCAAACAGTAAACCCCGGGCATCAGAATATCCCAAAAACCACCATGTAAGCTGAAAACACCGAGAAGCGCACAATTTCCCGAAAATAAAACCCTGATTATCTATACTGGATCTGAAATATCCGGTAGATGAAACCCAAACTGTAACCCTGACATCCTCTGTCTGTGCACAAAGGTCATGCATCTGATATGCGAATACGAATTGAACCATAGACCAGATAGGAGAACCGGTTGGTCAAATTTTAGGGTGCAACAATGGCTGGCGGAGTCCTTGTTTGCACCAGATTCTTCTATACTAAAGCAGGATATAATTCAGAATAGGACATCGGGATCAGGTCAAACTGATCCACATGTTGTCTACTTTTGTTACAAGATCATCCATGTTTCTCTCGCGAAATAACATTAGAAGCTTGTCCCTTCTCCTTGGGTAAACCTTCCCTAAGCTTCTTAGAGTTTCTAAAAGCGCCAATAGGAGCCAAAAAAATGGGCATTGACATGACTTCAAAAATCATGGGTCCTTTGAAGCGGAGTTTGAGGAATATGAGGGGAAAGTTGACTTAGAGTTTCAACCAAAGCAGATAGCCTTTCTATACTAGCCCTCAAAGCAGTCACTTCCTTACGGACTTTGTGAGTTTCTAGCTCAATGTTCTTCATCTTCTTTATTTGACTGGGTCGAGTATCGTACTGATGAACTAGCTTGTCTCCTGTAAAGGAAGAAGCAAGAGTGAGAACCTGGGATGAAAAGAATGCAATGCTAATGACGAATGAAAATGCACCAATGCAGATGAATTTCAAGGAACTCAAAGGTTATATTTGGAAACACCATAAAGTGGACAATACTTTTGATAACTAAAAATCTCATTTGATTGAAAATATGGTATAATCTCGTAATCCAATGGTAAAACCTATAATGTTTGTAAACAAAAGCTTTGAATTCCATGAAACTTTTATGAACATGATGTATGCTCAAACACAGGTATACACAGATCCACATATACACATATACATTCAAACAGACAAAGACATAGGTTTGAAAATCAACGAGCCTGGAGTAATGGTCTATCCATCTCAAATGGTGTGGACTAAGGGTTTATTGTACCTACAGAACAAAGGTTCTAAAAAAGTTCCCAAAGTCATTAGTCCGTCTTTCAGATTTTATCAATTTCCCAAATACTCGATAGTTAATAATATTATCAAGAGAACCTCTTTCGAGTGTAGTATCGTGTATCAACTATTTTGGGACTACTACCTCATAGTCATCGCACTACGTCTTAAGAAGGGCCAGGTTGAGTTAAGGGTAACTAAAGGTTCCAAGTATCATAGGCTCCTAGGTCAAAAATAGTAAGTACTTTCATGAATACTTGTTCAACTGTAATATTTTCAAGAGGGCCTCAACTGAGCGATGATCTCTCAAGTCAGCTTGGTCGGGAATCAACTCCCTATAAGCCTTCTCGAATATATCACGTCCTATTATAAGTGTACTCAAGTCCGGGTGTAGGACTTATCTCACCGCACAAAAGTAACAACCCAAAGCAGAAACATATATATACAAATAAACAAATATATATAGATATACAACAAAAACACAAATAAGCAAGTTAGGGGAAACCCTCGAAAGCAAGTCCCCAAGTCGCCATTTCTGTCGCGGGGAGAATTGGATATCAAGCTATTGATTAACTTGAACCACAAATCATTTTTTCACCACCAATCTTTAATTTATCAAAGGGAAGGGAAAACGAACAAATAAACCCATGAGTATGTAGTGCAAAGCAAAGCAAAGAGAATATAAGGTTCGAGGGTTGGTTATACCTAGGGAAGGTGTTAGCATCCTAAGTATATGTAGTACTCCACAAGAACCTCTTGTTTTATTGTTTTATTTGTTATTTTGTCTGCTAAATAGTGAAAAGGTAATGAGACCTAAGGTGTTATTTCTAAGTACGCTCGCCAAGAAATCGCATCTTGTGCCTACGTATCCTGACGGGAATGGAATCAGAGCATTCGTAGTTCCCCTCACTTAGGGAAAACAATTGTAAAAAGAAAAGTTTGATCGCCAAGGATTGAACTTATGCCTACGTATTCTTAAAAGGAACTTTGAGAAATTAGAGCGTCCGTAGTTCAGACAACTACGGGTAAAAGTGGTGTTTGTTGGTTGGTTTTAGAAGAAGAGACAAGTTGTCATCTTAAGGAGAATACCCGACTTAAACCACCACAAACATGTGGAAGATGGATCTTTGCTTCATATTGAGAGAAGTGCCCCAACTCGGATACAAAATCGACGAGTATGCCACATGTAACGCCCGTTGTTTTTAAATTAAATTATTTATGAATTGTTGGTGCGCCTTTATGTGGGAGTGTGTCTGAGAGCGTGGGTGGATGTCCTTAAAGTATAGGAAAACCATGTAATAAAATATAGAGTTTAATAATAATATAATATAATTAATAATGATGATAATTTAATAATTAGTAGTAATATTATTATTATTATTATTATTATTATTATTATTATTATTATTATTATTATTATTATTATTATTATTATTAGTGGATGGAATAATGAGAATTAGAGAGTTATTAGAGAAGTTGTGGGAGAACGAGCAAAAACACGATAAACTGCTCAGAAAACCAAAATTGAGGAAAAAAGGTTGAAGAGAAGGGAAAAGGAACGTGACTGTGGAGAAAGTAAGAACAGAAGAATTATCCGCCGGAAAGAATTGAAGGTAGTTGCAGAAGAGTCACCGGGAGAGCAAACCGTAACCGGGAGTTTAGAGTTGTCCTCAATCTAAAGGTAAGGGTGAGGTTCAATTCTATAACTGTGGGTATGATCGATTTCATGTAGGGAATCGAATCATAGGGTTAATGTTTCTGTAGTAATGTTCCCGTAGCAATGTTCCCGTAGCAATGTTCCCGTAGGTTGAGCAATATTAGGGGTAAATGTTCCCGTAGGTTGAGCAATATTAAGGGTAAATTTTCCCGTAGGTTGAGAAATATTAAGGGTTAATGTTTGTCTACGCCTGAAGTAGTGTTTATGTCATTAGTTCTATGTAGTAATGTTGGGAATCGGCGCCGACACGCGCTAATTTTCCATTTGTTGAGAAAATATTGTTATTATGCTCTTACTTGATCGAATTCAGGTAGGGAATCGAATCATAGATATAGTTTCCGTTAATCGATAAATGTTAGGGACGAGGTTCGTCTTGTAGGAATGAAGGTGTTATATCGTTAGTTTTGCACGATGTTGTATGGTTGCCCTTAATGGGGCAAGATTAGTTTCCCCGTAGTTAACGAACCTTTTCAGAAACTATAATTAATTTAGTGAGTAAAAGTTGTAATGTTGTTCTTACGACAATGTGCTGAATTCTTAATTGTCGAAAGTATGTTGTTATTGTTCTCGTATATGAACAATGTGCTGCACTCTGATTGTTTATGTTGTTTCTCTTATTTTTCCGCGAGAGTTTAGAGTGGGGTGTTACACCACATACCTCTCTCAAGCAGAAAAGAATCAACATCTTTCTCAACTATGTCATGGGGTAGGAGAATTATATCTCAACTAATGATGACTCGTGTCTAATCCTCTCATGGGAGAAGGGACATAACTGTAAGTTTTTTAAAGTTGAAGGATCCTATTGGTATCTACCTAAAAGGATAAACCTAAAACTATCAATCTAAGTTGAAAAATCTAAGTATGTACAACCTAAGGGAATCAACCTATAGGAAAACAAGGATCAAGCAAAGAGGTAATAGGAATGAAACAAAATGCAATGTACATGACTGTATAGCCAAACACATCTCCTTCCTTTGGACTTAAGCCTAAATGAGAAACATATAATCGAGACATGGTTTAAAATTCGAAAATGAATTAGCGAATAGACAAATCTAAAACATGGAAGTAAAAAGCATAGGATGAAATCAAAAGAAAAGAGACATATTATAACATAACTGAAAATGCATGAATTAGATGAATAATGTACGTAGGATATGAAAAGAAGAATAATCAAAAAAAGAATCGAAATCAAAATTCAAATAGAAAGAGCTAACACTGGCTCCTAAGTCGCATAAACCATTCTATATGACGCACTTTCCTATCGCACAAGGTATTGAAAAACTACCTGGATCTTTCAGCTTATGAGGCATGTTATTTTGAATTATAGTGCTACACTCTGAGATGAGCGTAACAGTTTCATTATCCTCAAGCTTTTTCTTATTTGATAAGATCTCTTTGATAAATTTAGCATATGAAGGCATTTGCGTAGTAGCTTCTGTGAAAGGAATAGTAATATTCAAATGTTTTAGAAGTTCAACGAATTTCTTGAATTGTCCTTCATATTTGGTTTTAGCTAACCTTTGAGGATAGGGCACATGTGGCTTATACAGTGGGGGAGGCACATATCGTGTTTCTTTCTCTACGGCCTCTTCACTTTTATCATTATTATCCTTGGTTTTTGATTCATTTAACCCCTCAGTTCCTTTCTTAGGATTTTGGTACATGGATGTATTTTTGAGTCTAGGATCAACAGGTCCATCATAGTCGGTTCCGCTTTGCAATGTTCCAGTCGGGGCTGCTATGGCTGGTTGTTGTTGGGCTACTTGAGAAATTTGGGTTTCTAAAATTTTGTTGTGGGTAGCCATTGCATCAAGTTTGCTAGTCATCTGCCTCATCAATTCACTCGTATGAGCGTTTTGGTTCGCAAATTCCTTATTTTGTTGTATCTGAGCGTTCATAAAGTTTTCCATCATAATCTCCATATTTGACTTTCTAGGTGCTTGTGGAGCTGACGGTCCTCTTTTTTGATACCCAGGTTGGTGATTTCTCCAACCAGGATTGTAAATATTGGAGTATGGGTTTCCTTGGGTATAGTTCGGTGGTGTGAACACCAGTCAGTAACAGACATTCAGAATTTGTATGTCCAGGGGTTCAACATACTTCAGAATTTGGTGACACAACAGCTATGTGTGAGGGCAAAGCCTCATATATAGATGTGCTCGTTTCGATGATGTCAAAACTCTATTCCATAGAAGAATATATGTTGGGCGTTATCATCTTGTCATAGTTGCATGTTGTGTCTCTCATAGGTCAAATGCTCGTAAAAATCACGTTCGTTGCATATAGATAGCCAAATATGTGTGTCACATAAGGTTCACTTAGTGGGTGTTGGTTGCTATACTCTAGGTATCATCAAAAGCATCACAAAATATGAAAAAAAGGCATTTTTGAGTGTTTCAGGGCTTTGAGTCGACCAAAGACCTATTCCGGTCGACTCACACTAAGTGTCATTTTTGTGTATTAGTCTCGGGAGGGCTCGCTGTCCCTACTGCGAAAATCGGCGCCGGCTATGACAGAAGAGTCGCCACCGTGCGTTATTTATCCCACAAGAGGGAAAGGAAACGCTCAGAGTAAACCTAACGCAAAGAGGGAAAGGAATGGTCATCGCAACCAAATCCTGGATTCGGAAGTCGGTTACGCAAGGGGAAGGTATTAGCACCCCTCACGTCCGTCGTACTCGACGGGATCAACGCTTGTTTTCTATCTAAAGGTGTGTTATTCTATCTACTCTACAGGTCTGGGTTAAAAAGAAAAGAAAATGACTCGGCAAAGTATCACACTTTATGCCTACGTATTCCCGTCTAGAACGAAAAATCAGAGTTAACGTAGTTCGCCTACCTACGGGAAAGGAGGGGGAGGTTGCTCGCCGAGATATCGCATCTCGTGCCTACGTACTTCCATACGGCATGAAAGATCAGAGCAAACGTAGTTCGGGCTACGGAAGACACAAGCTTGTCTGACAGTTTTTTATCTCCTTCTGAAAAGGGTTTTCCTGATTAAAGGTCCAAGCGGACAAAAACAGAGTTTGAATGTTTGTTTGAGTTTTTTTACAAAAGAAATGTTTTTTAGTCTGTTTGTAACTTGTACTGCACTAAAGACTTGTGATCTAAGAGTGACTACGTCGCATGTCACCCTAAGGGTACCATACTAAGCAGTCAGATTACTGAAGAGTGACCCTCCAGCAACCTTTTCTCAAATAGCTTAAGGCTCGTAGCGTACAACGCGCGTTATCCTTATTTCTGTGTTTTTGAATTGTTTTGAGATGAGAAAAGAGACACCCTAATACTAAGGTTGAAAGGGAAATCTACCTATAGTTATCATGCATGGGTCAAAATCTAATGTCTGTCATAATTCCCTCTTGCACAGAGGAAATCAGAGATCCTAGGGGAAAACAGCAAAAGAAAGCAAGCAATTACAGTAAACAGTAAACAAATAAGCATGCAACAGTATAAGAGAGGCAAGGGAGAAAACAATAGGAAAGAGGAGACAAGCTCCACCTCAAACTTAGAGGTAATCAGCACAATTAAACAGGCAATACAGAGAAAAACAAAAGACACAGAGGAGGTAGCTCAGGCAGCAATACTAGACTCCTACAGCAACAACAGCTCTAAACAGCAAAGTTGAATAGACAGCAAAGTTGACAACAAATGCCTCATCTTCAAGCAAGCTTCTATATTCAATCTTCATCAATCTTCAAGCTCCAACAAGCACACTCCAAGAGGAAGATCAATCATCAAGATCAAGTTATAATGTTAAGAAACTTAATGACAACCAAAGGAAATCACTAAGAACTCAACATTGCAAATGAAAGGTATCCTCAAAGTTCTACTCACTTGGGCATACCACTCATCTCTCCTAAGGAGATATGGAGCTTCCCAATAAGGACTTTGTGTCATTGGATAGAATAGAGGCAAACAATACACTCTATGTTTGAAGAAAGAATCAAAACTAAGTCTAAGGCATTTCTTAAAACCCTAGTTTCCTAAGCTCCTAAAAAGAACCTCCACAAGAGGAAAAGCCTTCAACTCCAAGCTCTAATCCTCAATCCCAAGCATCTTCAATAAATCCAAAAGCTCCAACAAAAAGTACTCAAGCTCAAACCAACTCCAAGGCAGTCAACCAAGCCAAACAAACAAAGGTACTCAAGAGAGAACAACACAAACACAAGCAATTTGCAAAATACAACTAAAATAGAAAATGAAATTACAAAATTCTAATAAAATTCCTAGGGGAATAGAAAAGTTTGAACAAACTAATGTAAAAAGATTGAATCCTAAATAAACTTCTAAGTCATCTAAACAACTCCTACATTGAGATAGGTCAAGGGAATCCACAAGTTTGGGAGGGTCCTAATCTCAATACCTAAAACAGATCCTAATATTGTTTTAAAAATCTACCAAAAATTCTAAGGGAACATACATGTCTACCCTAACACATAACAAAAAATGAAAGTCAAACTCAAAACCAATTGGAAGAACTAAATTCAACAAAACAGATAGCCAATTATGCAAAAATAAAGAACAAAATAAAATGTGAAAAATCAAATAAAAATTGAAAAATGCATGAAATTGTATTTTGTTAATCCCAGAAAATCATAAATTCCATAAGGATCATGAGGATATTTTTAAAATAATTTTGTGATCAAAATTGGAATTTATATGATTTTTGGAATAACAATGCAATTAAAATAAAACAAAATGAAATAAAAATGAATTAAAAACAGAAATAAACAAGAGCCAATGGATCAGGAGACCAGTCAATCCATCCAACGCGCCAGAGCTTGCCACCTCATTTATTTAAAAGCAGCGTTTTGAATTAATCTGGAGTCAACAAAAAAACAAGTCCCAACCACACGATCTAGTGGTCAGTCAATGGTCCAAGGTTGATCTGATGGCTCTCACATCATCTTCTTCATTTTTCAGGTCATCTGAGTAGAGACACAGGGCGGTGGTGCGTGGTGGCCGGAAAAGACTCCGGTTGTCTTCTCCGGCGAGAGTCCAGTTTTAGGCAACCAAAAATGACAAACAAAATACCAAATCAACTCAGTTTTGAATGTACAATCCAAATCTCCACTCAAAATCCTCTAGATCTGGCTAGGTTTTAAAATTCGAAGGCAAACTCCAAATGCACCTCAATTCTGATCATCATCAAATCCTAAACTAAATACACAGAACTGTTCCTCATGCTTCCTAGGTCATCATCATCTATCCAATTCATGTCAATTCTTCAAGATCAAGCCAAATCGTGCCTCAACAGAATTCATACATGATTCTACATTGTCTCTAATTGTCCAAATTCCTATCCAGAAACGATCTACATCTCTTCCTGATTCTAAAAGCAAGCTCAAAACTAAATGAATCATGCTAAATCATGTACAATATGGAGATTTACTAACCTACTCTAGATCTGTTGACAGAGGTACTTAGAGCTCGTGATCTGCTTCCAAATGCTCCAGAAACTTTCAATGATCTACCAGAAAAAGATTGCACACCTCAATTTTGCTTGAATCGGCTCCAAACTCAAAATCCAATTTCAAGTTTCAGCTGTGAAATTTCAATTGCTCTTGCTTGCTCTGGCGCGAAATGAGGCTCAAAATTGATCTGAACTCACCCTAATGAATATATAGAAGAGATTCATGGGCCTTTGGATCCAAGTTGAAGCCCAAAATAGTGATTTGCATTTTCTGATTTTTCCTTCAAAGTTCACTATGACAGTCGTGTATTGCAAGCTTGGCATTAGTTCTAGAAGTTTCTAACAACTTGCACATGTCATTTAGAATGAGTTTGGATGGAGAAATTGGCCTGAATTGCCTTGTGTATGATTTTGCATATGTGACTTGTTCATGAAGTAACAACATTGAAAGTCATGGAATTATGCCTCAAATCAAAAATGTAAAAGTGTCAAAGTGTTCAAAATGAAGTTTCCAGTCAGAAAATGTACTCATTTGCTTGGTTTTGGTCATCTAACTTAAAATCCCATTTCCCCTCCTTTCCAAATTTGAAATTTCTTCATTTTCAAACCATTTCAAATGACTTTTTGATATGAGCCAAAACAAACTTTAATGACCACTTGGTTGCACTCAAAAAATCATTTTAAGCAACTTTCATGTTGAAAACGTTTCGATTTGAAGCTTGCAAGTTGGAGATTTTGGCCCATGCTTGAAAATGACCTATAATCTCACTTTCCCAAAATACCCCTGACTTGTAAACCTCATAACTAGAGTTCTACAAATAAGATGGATGAATTCTAGTACAATTTAGAAAGATAAGAGCATGAGGAATAACTTTAATGTTGACCAAAAGTTCAGGTGAAACCTCCTTCTAGGGCAAACATAGCCTTGAAGTCAGATGATTTTCACAGACAAATTTCAGAAGCATCTGAGGACTTGTAACTTGTCTGGACCATAACTTGAGTTCTATAAATCCCCTTGAGGACTTCTAGTACTCAAATTAAATTTATTGAGATGCTCTACAAGTTTCATGTTGGCCAAAAATCCATTTGAAACTTGTATCTTGACTTATGTGGTCTTGAAGTTATGCACTAAACAGGGTAATTTGCACTGAAACCCTAATTTAGCAACTTCGCACATTCTTGACTCTTCTTGATTTGATCTTTGAACAACACCACAAATGTCTTATCATATCATTCCATGAATTCCATGACCTCAAAGTAGGCTTGAATGCTTTTCAATTTCACAATTGACCTAGGGTTGATCCAGATGAAACCTAATTGCTTGCACCTCAACTGTGGCTCTTGCACTTGAATCAATGACTTGGTTGAGCTCCAACATGGCTCTCTAGGCACTCCATGAGCTCTATACACATCTTCTATTCACAATCCAAGCTTCACATCTCACTGATGAACTTCAATTGATCAAGACCTTTCACCACCTCCTGATGACTTGGATGACTTCTCAAGCTTGGATTAGATTTCTTGCTAGGCTTCTCTTGATAATAATCACACTTGATCTCCTGTTGGATGAATGATATGCCATGATATGCAAATGATAGAACTATGCAAATGATAATGCAATGAAACATAAACTAGATAAAAGATGTTGAGCAAATTTTGGGGTGCAACAGCTGCCCCTATTCAAGCGGCTTGGACCCGACTAGGTGAAGAGCGAACGGCCTTTAAACAATCGAGGTAAAAGACGGTTGAATACCAAGAAACTCGGAAATTTGCCAACTGCAGAAATAAGCTGCGAAAATTGCTTGGGGAACAACATCCGTTGTGCTGAACCCGGTTGTTACGGCAACAACTGATCAAACTTCTAATAAAACTTTTGATTTCAACACTAACTCCCTGTGTGACGCCACAGACATCGAATTAACTTTACGAACAACAATTCCCTCCACAACGGGACTAAACTTCGTCAACACGAGGAAGGACTCCATCAACAGGGGTACAATTCCGTCTATAATTAGAATAAAGACCTCTATCAGTCACAGGAAACAACTCCACTGAGGATAATCCATCGATTACGGATAATAACTCCGTCCACGCGGGTAGTAATCATTGTCAACACAGGTGCAAAACACTGCCAATCACAGGTAACAATCTCTGTTAACACAGGCACGATCAAAATCCATTACGGGTAACAATCTTTTCTGACGCTTTTACTGGGGAAACAACTCTGCCAACAACACAGGGAATAACTTTGGCGACTTCCAATGAGGAAATCGTTTTATCAACAAATAAGAAATAACTCTGCCAATAATACAGGAAAATAACTCCGTCACCACTACGGGAAATAACTCTGTCCAATACAGGAAAGTACTCTGCCAAATACAGGAAAATAACTTCGTCACCACTACGGGAGATAACTCTGCCAAATACTGGAAAAATAACTCCGTCACCACTACGGGAAAATAACTCTGCCCAATACAGGAAAGTTAACTCCGTCACCACTACGGGCAATAACTCTGCCAACAACACAGGAAAATAACTCCGTCACCACTACGGGAAATAACTCTGTCTAATACAAGAAAATAACTCCGTCACCACTACGGGAAAATAGCTCCGTCACCACTACGGGAAAATAACTCCGTCACCACTACGGGAAATAACTCTGTCTAATACAGGAAAGTACTATGCCAAATACAGGAAAGATAACTCCGTCATCACTACGGGAAATAACTCTGTCCGATACAGGAAAATAACTCTGAATACAACTTCTCTACCTATCTTTGCAGTAGCTAACTCCCTCAATCAAATGGGTAACAAAATACTGGTCCATCTTCAAACTTTTAGCGCGGACATGGCAGCAAATCTGAGAAGGACTCTACTAGGGATTTTCTGAACCCAAACTGCCAAACACCTACTTCGACATAGGCGGCAACTTCCAAAAAAATTATTCACGGAATCTTTTGATACTGTCATAGCAACAATTTTGAAGAAAATACTCCGCTGGAGGGGTAAGAGAAACTTAACCAAGCAACTCTGTGGGGAATAATGACAAAACGAACATTATCATTACATGTCTCCCGCTGAGACCTTGCTTATCTGGTAATTAAACTGAGCAAGAGCTCCCTCCACATGCAGGGAAAACAACACTTGAAAACAAAAGGTTAACCAACCTGGCTTATGTTTCAAAATGCGTATGTTTAACAATGGCGTAATGCTCCATTCAACATGGAAATGCTACGCGTTCGGATAGATGTGAATATGATAATATATGCAAATGCTGATGCAGGTTCAAACTGCTGAGAAACACTCCGGTATGAAATGACTAAGAACAAAACCAACTACGCTGGGGATGAACGGGTATCCCAAAGTATTCTGGCAAAGTAAATGCCGGAGACAACAACCAACTCTGCTGGGGAGAGATCAGACATTTGGGAAGAAAACACAAACCCTGCTGGGGAAAGATGCGACCCTTCTGGGGGGAAGAACTACACTGTCGGGACACAGTCTACAAACTCAAAGCTACAAACTCAGCTGAGGATAATCATCCTGACGAAAGAATGACAACCTGCGGGGAAGGGAATAACCATCCTCTGGGGAGGCGTCCTCTGCCAGGGATATTGATTTTGACCTGTTGGGGATATCCTATGGACCACTTCCATGACGATACTCTCTAGGCGACATTCCTGGTGATACTCTCTCAAAGAGGACAATTCTACATCTGGTAGAAATAAGCGCTGTCTCCACTCTCTGGGGACAAAATACGACTTGCTAAGGAACAACATCAACTGAAGTCAAGCCCTACGTCAAGAGACTTTGGCTAGGGAATACGATTCTTGACCGTTTGCTTCAAAGGTAAGGACCCTGCAAAACACAAACGAGACAAAACAAATCTACACAACAAAATCTATCCGATTTAATATCCGTGACGTTCATTCAGTCAATTCGAAGTTTTAGCAATTATTGGCAAGGGCCAGCGAGTTTATGCAAGTGCAAGTTCATCAAAACATTGGCGTTTTTCACAAACAAAACAGTAAAGAACAAGCATCAAGTACTGAATAACATGCTTTATTGAATGGGCCTGTAAATAGGCAAAGCTTTGTACACTGGATGTAACTCCTGAAAAGAGGAAGTTATGCACAAGCAAAATACAATATATGTACAAGAAGCACAAAGAAAGATACAAAACAAATTTGATATACATGTCGGCAACGTGGTACAGACAAGCACCATGAGCTGATTCTCCTATGACTCGCCTGACTCTGACACTTTCCCGGTACTCAATCTTCGGAAGAGATTGTTTTGGATATACGACCCTCAGGTACTCCCAAACCACTAAGCAATGCAGTATCAAACTCGGACCGCAGTCATTTGCTTTTTTCAAATCCCTAACTTTTGCGTGAACCGCCCTTTGCGGGTTTTCAATTCACCGGGATACCCTTTTTTGCCGAAGTTGCCCTTTTTAGGTTTTCAACTTCGCGGGTGTACATTTTTTCAATTTTATCCCTAACTTTTGCCCGAACCTTTTATTCCTTTTTTATGGTTCGCCGGGATGCCCCATTTTTGCCTGGACTCTCTTTTTTTGTCCAGCGGGTCACTTTAAGCAAAGTATTTTTTAACTGCGTCCGAATTCACAGGAGACGTAAAGTCCTCACCATCCATGGTGGATAACAACAAGGCTCCTCCAGAGAAAACCTTTCTGACGACATATGGACCCTCGTAGTTGGGCGTCCATTTGCCCCTGTGATTCGATTGTGGTGGGAGAATCTTTTTCAACACAAGATCGTCCGTCTGAAAGCTTCGAGGGCACACCTTCTTATCATAAGCTTTCTTCATCCGGCTTTGATACAGCCGACCATATGCTAGAGAAGCCAATCTCTTTTCATCCATTAAACTGAGCTGGTTCAGTCTATCTTTTACCCATTCTGCCTCATCAAGTTGGACATCTCGTAAAACCCTCAAAGAAGGAATCTCAACCTCCAATGGTAACACTGCCTCCATGCCATACACCAATGAGAAAGGGGTTGCCCCGGTTGATGTGCGTACCATCGTACGATAACCGTGCAAAGCGAAAGGAAACATCTCATGCCTGTCCTTATAAGTCACAACCATCTTCTGAACAATTTTCTTTATGTTCTTATTAGCCGATTCGACAGCGCCATTCATCTTGGGCCGATAAGGAGAAGAGTTGTGATGCTCGATCTTGAAATTATGACACAGCTCTTTCATCATCTTGTTATTCAAGTTTGAACTGTTATCGGTGATAATCCGCTCTGGGATTCCATATCTGCAGATAATATCTCTTTTGATAAATCTGGCTACCACTTGTTTGGTGACATTAGCATATGACACTGCTTCCACCCATTTGGTGAAGTAATCAATAGCTACCAAAATGAACTGGTGTCCATTTGATGTCGTGGGCTCAATCTTGCCAATCATATCAATTCCCCACATCGAGAAAGGCCACGGTGATGACATAACATTCAGAGGGCTCAGAGGCACATGAATTTTGTCCGCATAAATTTGACATTTATGGCACAGCTTCGCAAACTTGAAACAATCTGTTTCCATCGTTAGCCAATAGTAACCTGCCCGCAACAGTTTTCTCGTCATTACATGTCCACCAGCATGCGTACCAAATGTACCTTCATGGATCTCTTCCATGAGCAACTTAGCCTCTTTCTCGTCCACACATCGCAACAACACCAAGTCATGGTTTCTCTTGTACAGGACGCCATCCGGATTCAAATAAAAATTGCCAGCTAATCTCCTAAGAGTCTTCTGATCTCGACTAGACGCCCCAGCCGGATACTCTTTGGTCTTCAGGAAATTCTGGATATCAAAATACCACGGCTTGCCATCGGGTGCTTCCTCAATGGCGAATATGAAGGCGGGTCTATCAAGGCGAGAGATAACAATCCTGGGAGCCTCATTCCAGAAGTTAACTTTATACATTGAAGACAACGTCGCAAGAGCGCCGACCATCTGATTTTCTGCTCGTGGCACGTGATGCAATTCTACTTTGTCAAAGAAAGGCAACAATCTGCTTGCATAATTCATATATGGTATCAGATTGGGCTGCCGCGTCTCCCATTCTCCTTTAATCTGGTTGACCACTAGAGAAGAGTCCCCGTATACATCAAGATATTTGATTCTCAAATCAATAGCCTCCTCAAGACCCATGATGCACGCCTCATATTCAGCCTCATTATTGGTGACTGGAAAGGTCAATCTGGCAGTAAAGGGAATGTGCGTCCCTTGAGGATTGGTGATAATTGCCCCTATTCCACTACCGTAGGAGTTAACAGCGTCGTCAAATATCAACTGCCATTTGGAACCCAACTCTGGACCTTCATCCGACAACGGCTCATCACAATCTTTCATTTTCAAGTACATGATATCCTCGTCAGGAAAATCAAACCTCATTGGTTGATAATCTTCAATTGGCTGCTCCGCTAGGTACTCTGACAGAACACTACCTTTGATAGCCTTTTGAGAAACATATTGAATATCATATTCTGTCAGCACCATCTGCCATCGAGCAATCCTTCCGGAGAGTGCTTCCTTTTCAAATACGTATTTGATCAGATCCATCTTTGAAATTAGCATGGTTGTATGATTTAACATGTACTGTCTCAAACGTTTGGCAGCCCAGGCTAGCGCACAACACGTCTTTTCAAGCATTGAGTAACAGGATTCACAATCTGTGAACTTTTTACTCAAGTAGTAAATTGCATGCTCTTTACGTCCGGTCTCGTCATGTTGACCGAGAACACAACCCATACTTTCCTCAAGAACCGTCAAATACATAATCAGTGGTCTCCCGGCTACTGGGGGTATCAATATTGGAGGTTCCTGCAAATATTCTTTTATTTTTTCAAACGCCCTTTGACAATCTTCATTCCAGGTCACAGCCTGATTCTTTTTCAACAATTTGAATAATGGCTCGCATGTAGCGGTTAGGTGAGATATGAACCGAGCAATGTAGTTCAACCTCCCTAAAAACCCACGCACTTCTTTTTCTGTTTTAGGCGTTGGCATTTCTTGTATTGCTTTTATCTTTGCAGGATCAACCTCAATTCCTTTTTCGCTCACAATAAACCCCAATAGTTTACCGGATCTCACCCCGAAGGTGCACTTGTTAGGATTCAGCCTTAGCCTGAATTTCCTAAGCCTCTTAAACAATTTAAGCAGATTAACCAAATGCTCTTCCTCCGTCTGGGATTTGGCAATCATATCATCAACATAAACCTCGATCTCTTTATGCATCATGTCATGAAAGAGCATCGTCATAGCACGTTGATATGTTGCCCCAGCATTCTTCAAACCAAAGGGCATCACTTTGTAGCAAAATGTTCCCCAAGGAGTAATGAAGGTTGTTTTCTCCATGTCTTCTGGCGCCATTTTTATCTGATTGTAACCCGAGAAGCCATCCATGAAGGAGAACACGGAGAATTGAGCAGTGTTATCGACCAGCACATCAATATGAGGAAGCGGAAAGTCGTCCTTTGGGCTCGCCCTATTCAAATCACGATAGTCTACGCACATTCGTACCTTACCATCTTTCTTTGGTACCAGTACTATATTGGCGACCCATGAGGGATAAGTTGTAATAGCAAGGAAACCAGCATCCCACTGTTTTTGAACTTCCTCCTTAATCTTCACAGACATATGTGGTCTGGTTCTTCTGAGTTTCTGCTTAACAGGCGGACATTCTTCTCGCAATGGCAGACGATGCACAACCATGTCAGTATCCAATCCTGGCATATCCTCGTACGACCAAGCAAAGATATCACTGTACTCTTGCAACATCTCAATCAGACCCTGCTTGATGTCGCTTTGCAGTGCAGCCCCTATTCAGATGTTCCTGACAACTCCCTCGGACCCCACGTTGATAATCTCAATTTCTTCCTGATGAGGCAGAATGATTCTTTCTTCTTGTTTCAACAGTCGAGTCAGCTCTTCTGGCAAGTCGCTATCCTCAACAATCTCTTCCTCAGCTTGAAATACCGAGTGCTCGAGGTCAAAGCGAGTCACAGGAAGTTCGTGTTCGGTGTCATCTGAAATACGAATCCTGCAAAGAAAATGGTTAAATGCTTCAAATGAGTACAAACAAAGCTCATAACCACGTTGCCATTTATTTTTAAAATAAAAACAAGAAAAACAGGGAACACAAAATTTGTATGAGAAAAACGCCATTATTCAATGATTAAACAATGCATACACATAAGCAGGTGGCCCTAAAACAAAATCACTATGCCTCGGGTAGGACACAGGATTATACAATAATAAAAAAAAACAAATCATTACTGTTTTGTAGTCACTGGGACAATTTCCCGGATGGACCAGTTGCAGAGACTCTGTCCTGGCACGCTAGGCTTGATCCACGCGTCCATGTCGCAATCACTATCTCCGTCTTCAGAGTCAGAAGCAACATTAATCGTCTCAAAGTAGACTCCCTTTGGGGTGATCACCACCGGTCCCTTGAACTTGGGCGCGCCTGATGTGGAAGGTGACGATGTAGGGCGATACCCTAGTCCAAACTTGTCCATCTTGACAAGAATTTCCAGCACTTGACCCCAACCCTTGGTCTCACCAGTCTGAACCAACGCTTGAGCATCTTTGTACAAAGCCACAACAACCTCTGGCACTTTGCTGGGAACACTGGACTTGTCTTTGATTTGCAACCCTTCAAAGGCTTGGCAGGGTGTTTCGTGGATTTCTCCATCCACTTCAACGTACTTGAATGATAAGAGATGACTGACCAAGATGTCCTCTTCCCCACAAATAGTAACGATGCCACCACCGGCCTCAAACTTAAGCTTCTGATGCAACATGGATGTTACAGCTCCTGCAGAGTGTATCCATGGACGCCCAAGTAAACAGCTATAAGTTGGATGAATATCCATGATATAAAATTCAGTGTCAAATATTTTCGGCCCGACCTGCAACGGCAACCTTATCGATCCAAACACCGACCTTCTCGTTCCATCAAACGCCCTCACAACCAAGTCACTTGGCGTGCAAATAATTCCCCGGATATCCAACTTCATCATAGCCTTCTTAGGCAATACATTCAGAGATGATCCGGTATCCACAAGAACATGCGACATTACGGTACCCCGGCATTCCACCGATATGTGCAAAGCCATATTATGCTCTCGGCCTCTGGGTGTTAGATCAAAATCAGTGAAACCCAAACTATGTCTAACATTGACATGCGTCAGTTCCCCCTCTAGCTGGTTGACAGAAACCTCCTGAGGTACAAATGACGTGTCCAATATCTTCAACAAAGCGTTTCGGTGAGCCTCAGAACAAAGCAACAAAGATAGGATTGAAATTTTTGAGGGTGTATGTTATAAGTGCTCAACAACCTTATAATCGCTCTTGCGAATTAGCCTCATGAACTCTTCTACGTCCTTGAGCGACGTGTCTTTCTCTTTCAACTGGGATGGTCCACTTTCATTCACCTTGGCTTTGCCTTTAGCAATTTTCTCTGCTTCAACTTCAGGTGCGGTGAAGATTCTTCCACTACGGGTCATGCCTCCCGTTCCAACAACATTGTCAACTGCCCCTGCCGGCTGGCTATTCACCTCAATCTTTTCTCCATTACAGTATGCTTCTAACCCATATGTCCATGGAACATCTTTTGTACTCTCAAAAGGAACAGGTCCTGCTTTTGTTATTGTGATAGTCGGCCGCTTGGCGGGCGCCGATATCGTAATAGTCTTCCTTGGGATCGTAACCGTTGCAATCTCATCCTGCTTTTCAAACAATGCCTCAACAGGCTTTTCAACAGCAGTCCGATCAAATTGCAAAATCCCCTCATCCATCATGGCTTGGATACCTCTTTTCAAATCAGCGCAACCCTCTGGTTGGGTCCAGCAATCCAGACAATATTCGTCACATCCGGGGAATACACCCCCTTTCATGAGTCTACTTTTAACACAACTCAAAGGTGTCTTCAATTCATTCACATCCATAACCAAGTTCAAATTCTCTTCCTTTATGATAGCATTCACTCCATGATTCGGCATGGGTTGTTGTACAATATTAGGACCATCCTGACCAAAGTTAATGGCCTTACTATCAAGCAGATCTTGAACCTTGTGTTTGAAAGCATGGCAACCTTCAATATCATGTCCGGGCGCCCGGAATGAAAATCACAATGTTTACCAGCGTAAAAACCAAATGGAGGAGTGCCCGTCAACGGGGCCATCGTTCTCTTTTCAACCAAATTCAAACCCAACAGCGTTTGAAGCAATTCAGCATACATTGAAGGAGGTGCTTCAAATACTCTCTTCGGCCTACCCTATTGAATTCTACGCTGAGCAGGGTGCATTCTCTGTTGCTGCGGCTGTTGTTGCTGTTGTTGTTGTTGTTTTTGCTGAGGTATCGGGATAGTAACACTAGAAACTTGCTGTGGCTGATACGGATTCCTACCTCTTCCACGACCTCGACCACCATATACCGCACTGGCGTCGCCTTGTCTCCTTCCCCCAAAGGCTTTCCTTGCACCTCCAGCTGAGGTGGATTCACCTGCCTGAATCTTCCCAATCTTAATTCCGTTTTTAATCCGTTCTCCCATGAGAATCATGTCGGAGAAACTACCCATTGAGACATTAAGCAATTTGTCGTAGTACATTCCAGAGAATGTTCCAATAAACATATCAATCAACTCTCTTTCAACCAAAGGGGGATGAACCCTAGCCGCAATATCACGCCAGCGCTGCGCATACTCCTTGAAGCTCTCGCCATTCTTCTGAGACAAACTTTGCAGCTGGACCCTGTTCGGCGCCAAGTCACTATTATATTGGTAATGTTTAACAAAAGCATCATCCAATTCTTTCCAGCTTCTAATTTGGGTGGGCTCCAGTCCCATATACCATTCCAGCGATGGCCCCGATAAACTGTCTTGAAAGAAATGCATGAGCAACTTCTCATCGTCGGAGTATGCAGACATTCTTCTATAATAAGAACGTACATGAACTCTAGCGCATGTATCCCCCTTATACTTGTCAAATGTTGGAGCTTTGAATTTCAAAGGCACCCTCAGCCCAGGCACTAGTCCCATGGTAGTCATATCTAACCCAGCAAAGTTCTGATTGGCTATCCCTTTGATCTGCTCTTCCAGCATTTTGAACCTCCTATCATTATCATTAGGCCTTTCAAATCTCACGCCTTGCCCGAAGAAGGCATCTTCCTGACGATCCTCGCCCCAGTTCAGATTCTCATTGCCATATCCCTCGTAACCAGCGTTACGGCCATATCCCTGTTGATTGAAAATAGGACCCCGTCCTCTGTTACCGAATCCTTGGTTGACCCCACCTAGTCAATAACCAGCGTTGAAAGGCATCATGCCAGCACCGTTTTTGTTCATGTTACCAAAGCCAACATCACCGTTTCCATACCCTTGATTGCTGTTACCATAGCCATCGTAGCCAAAGCCTTGATTGTTGAAACCAAAATTACCATCACGATTACCATTGCCAAACCCTTGGTTATTGTTTCCAAAACCAGTGTTGTCACCTAACCCTTGATCAGCATCTCCAGCATTGCCAGTATTGTTAACAACATTCCCATCACCATTTCCAGCGTTTCCAGTACCAGTGTTACCATTACCAGTGTTACCATTACCAGCACCAGCACCAGTATTTTCATTGCCATTGCCATCACCTGCACCAACTCCGCCACTTGTGGGAACGACCACTGTAGGTATCCCATATTCCCTGTAAGGAGTTCCAACAGAGTGATAATCAGTATTTCCATTCGCCCGCACCAGCAGCGGTTGCACCAGAGTCTGGAGATTCTCCTGGCCCTTGACCACGGTTTCCATTGCTTGCATGAAAAGTGCCAACTTCTCATGAATTTCCCGCATCTCGACTTGAACTTGATCCATGATTCTCTTGCAGTTGTTCCTGGTAGAATAACGGTGCGTTCTCTGGTTGTCAATCCTGAAACCTGTGAGATGCAGGAAATAAGATACAGATTCAAAAAAAAACCGGTCATGCAATATGAGTATGCAGATGCAAATGTATAAATATGATACAGGTTATCTTCCCCCCGATTCTAGTTTCAGAGAGAAGGCCATCACGACAATGGAGTCCCAATCAAGCAAGCAAGGAATCAGAAAATCCTCATACATAGACAAATGCCAAGAGGAAAAGTACAAGAGTACCACTGAATACAGCTGAAAAGACCTCGGCCAACAAGCCTGGCGATGGTCAGATAACAAAAGCAAAGCAAAGATAAATTAGGCCAAATGGCGTGCTCTGACATCTTCCAATATCCCCAACGTCTCCGAATGACCTATTCTAGAGATTAGCTCCTGTATCAGTAATGCATGTCACTCAGCAGTGGATCTCAGCTTTTTGGCGTCATCCTTGCAGGTTCCTTCGCCAAAACACTCATCGAGTCTGCATCTCTTGGAGACGGCCTTCAACTCACAACCCCTCAACTCCTTGCCAAGGTCACTTACTCTAAACTCGACAGCGCTCCTAGGTGATGTCTCTTCAGGAATCTTCGCATCCCGGGCTCTAAACTGCGCCTCTAGCGTGGCAATCTGCAGCTTCAGTTCATCTTCATGTTCCTTCCGCTTGGTAAGCGTGGTATTCCACAATGTTTCCCACTTGCCGAGTCGGGAATAAGCTTTATTTAAGAGTTCCTTCTTGGAAGCAAGCACCTTGCTAACACTGTTCAAGGCTACTCCCACCTTTTCCCTCTTGTTGGTCTCTTCAGTCAAATCTGAACCCAACCTATTAATCAACTCAGTCTGTTCCTTCACAGTGAAGGTAGCTTCATTCTTCTCATGACGCAACTGGAAGATCTCTTTCTCTAACTCGTCATTGGCTTTCTTCAATTCTTCATTTTCAGCCAACAATTTGTTATACTTCTCAATCTCTACCGAAGTAGATACCTCAATCACTGGAAGATACAAAGGTTCCACAGCAGGATATGGCATCAAGGAAACCCTAGCTCTCTCGTGGATCCAAGCCAAATAGGGATCATAAGCTTTGCTGTTGCTCTTACCAAGCAAAGCTTTCCCTCTTCTACGGATGTTAGCCCATGTATGTCTCAACCTGATCAGAACAGCCTCCTCTAATAAGCCCGTGAGATACAGAGATTCCTGTATCTCAACCTCAATAGGAGCATCTCTCAAGGCATAACCAAACTGTCTCACCAGCAGAGAAGGGTTATAGTTGATACAGCCTTTCCGTCCAATCAAAGGGACATTCGGAAAGCCACTACAACTATATATAATATTAGTTCCAAGCATACTCCGATCAAACCAAATGATGCTCTCAGCAGATAGCCCCATCAACCGGGAAGACCAATCCAAAGTATCAACAACATCAACAAAAGGCCCTGTCTTCGGAAGATGTCCCTGGAACCACCTGTACAAAAGAGGAAGATAGCAGGAAACATTCTTCCCACGACGTTTCTCATTCTTATAGTGAATAGAATGATAAACATCGCCCAAGAGAGTAGGAACTGGATTCTTCGAGGCAAGAATCAAAAAGGCATCTGAGTCAACAAAATCTGGCACATTGGGAAACAAGACAATCCCATAGATGTAGACAGCTAGAATGGCACTAAAGGCAACCCAACATCCACTCTTCGCACACTGTGTAGCCTTCTCAACCAGGACAGACAGGTGAAAACCATAAGCTCCGTTCAGCTTGACCAAACTTCCAGGGAACTCAGAAGCGTCTAAACTGACAATCTCAGCAAGTGTAGCCAACTCAGGCTCAACATCAACATGTATAAAGGGCATCTGGTTCAACACAGGAACTCCCAACATAACAGAATACTCCTCCAAAGTGGGTGCCAGAATATAGTCGGGGAACATGAAGCATCTCAGCTGAGGCTCATAAAACTGCATCAAAGTATACACCCCAGTCGTCTCAAATGCTGAAGGTCTGTACAACAAACTAAGCAATCTCCCATAAGATACTCTGAACTCAGCCCTCACTCTCTCATCTGCTAGAGCAACTAATCCCAGCAAGGAACTGATATCTGGCTTATACAACCGGTAAGTGTTAGCTCCCAAATTCGACACTGCCTTGGGTTGCTAAAACACTAAGACATAATTAAGGTCTAAGTTAAATGAAGCAAAGAGGTTTTGACAGCCTCTAAGGAATTTTTCTAAAGTTGAACGGTTGAAATAACTTAGAAAAATTAAGAAACCTAAATTCCGCAAATGGCATTGCTACGTCGTTTTGAAATTCAAAAATTGGAGGGAGGAGTTTTGGTTCATAAGACACGTGGCGAATTCTAGAGCAGGAGGTTACATGCAAATGACACTTGTTAGATCGAGGAGATACTAGGAAGTTATTAGCGGTTAATTATTAGCATTATAAATAGGGATTTGTTAGGCAGATTTCTAGGCGTGTTTTACCATTTGTACAAAGTAACTCCAATCAAATTTACTCAAAGTACCCGAGTGTGAGAAAAGAGTATTTTCACGGGGAATGTACGTTATGTAAAATCACCAACTTTTCAATAAAGTCTTTTACAATTTCAGCAACATTTACATTTCCTCTGTCGAACCACTTGTGCAAGTGTTAAATTTTGCCTTTTACCTTTCCTGCATCTTTTACTCCAATTCCTTCTTCCCTTTAAACTTTTTACCCTTTTCGAACAACCTTTTTTAGAAGTCTTTTATAGCGTTTCCTTTAAGTTTATGCACTTTAAAATATCCAGTCAAAGCCCTTTTCATTACAAGCACATTTACCAATTCGTTATCACAAGTACTTTAAATTTAATGCTAAACGTAGAATACTTTAGCACATGTCCTAGGATCAATCTGATCGATCCTGTGAGTCACCAAAGTCAAATTTGGAAGATCAGCGGTTGTTTTTCGATTTTCAAGGGAAACAAAATGGCACGCCCAGTGGGACGGTGCTAAATATCCCCGCGATTTAGAATCAAAGAGTTCTCATTCACAAGCCTTAATAATCTTCGTAGAAAGTACATTATATGTTACTAAGAAGTGGTAGAATTACCGCTACTAACGAAGAAAGACGAACAATCCTTATGAATATGGCGACGGAAATGAACCAGCCAAACAATCCTAACCCACAAGTCCAAGGTTCTTGTGAAGGAACCAGTAACAACATGGCCCCACCGCCTATACCATCGACAGGAGAGCAAGTAGCGCCTCCCGTAAGGTCAGAACAAACCGTCGCCCCAGTAGGATCTGGGACAACGATAGTTAGGCCTTACACACAACCCGTATTGGAGTATATTGGGCCACCAGTGTCGAATCCCCAAACTCCAATAGCAGGACCATCAGTGTCAAGGCAGTTTGCCCCTCTTGGTCTTTCGCAGTTGCCAAGGAATCCCCCGTATGGGATGTCAACGACTGTAATGCAGGGGCTGCAAAATGCGCCCCTAATATTTTCTGAACACACAATGGCATCACCTTTACAAGGATCAGGACCTGGTTCAAATATTGGTCGAAACCCTCAGAGTTTAAGTCTAGGATACTCGACTCAAGGTCCCAATTTAACCAATACGTCTGTTGCCTGTTTGAGGCAGCAGATGGATGAGAGTAACTTACAGATGGTTCAAACCCTCTCCCAGACTATGGGCGAGATCTTTCAGCCATTAATTCGAGACACAACTCACGCTAACCAACAACTGGCGACACATTTAACACGCTTGACTGAATTTATAGGGGTACCTCCGTTAGAAAGAAACCAAGCCCCTGTGGAGAATATTCCACAACAAATTCCAAGAGTGGCGCCAGAAGCCAATTTAGAGAACCAAGGAGGAATAGGCCCTTATGTTGTCGAAACTCCTAGAGTCCAGGTCGAGAGAAACCCAGAAATAGTTATGGTGAATCGAAACCAGGATGCAGACAATGTGGTCCAGCAAGTAAGACGCAACAACCTCGCGGTCGAAAAAATTTTGGCTACGATGGTAGAAAGAATCATGACTCGAAATGGCCTAAACATTGGGTTTACTAGGCCAAATTATACTTCACCAATAGTCGACTACATCCTTCGAGCGGAATTACCCCCTAGGACTAAGGTGCCTAAGTTCACTAAGTTTTCAGGGGACACAACGGAGTCCACCATTGAACACGTAGCACGCTATATAATTGAGGCTGGGGAGATAGCCAATGACGAAAGCCTTAGGATAAAATACTTCCCAAGTTCTCTTACAAAGAACGCCTTCACGTGGTTTACCACTTTACCACCAAGTACAATATGTAACTGGACGCAGTTAGAACGACTCTTCCATGAACAGTTTTACATAGGCCAGACGAAGATTAGTTTGAAAGAGTTGGCCAGTGTAAAGCGTAAGTTTTCAGAGCCAATCGAAGAATACCTCAATAGGTTTCGACTACTCAAGGCAAGGTGTTTCACACAAGTGCCTGAACATGAGTTGGTCGAAATGGCAGCAGGAGGTTTAGATTACTCTATTAGGAAGAAATTAGATACGCAGTATCTGAGAGATATGGCCCAATTGGCCGACAGAGTCCGGCAGCTAGAAAGGGTGAAAGACGAAAAGTCAAGATTTAACAAAGGCAAGAAAATAGCTTTTGTCGAACTCAACGAAAGTAGCGAAGGGGCCTGCGAAGAGTCCCCCTACTTCGAGGAGAGTGAAGTCGATCTTGCTGAATTAAAACAGGGTCCTCCATATTCCTGTCGAGTACTGGCCCCTCCTCAAGGAAAGGGCTTTGTCGATTCAGAAAAGAACGACAGGTTCCCTAAGAAAACTTACACCTTTGACATCACGAAATATGATGAAATATTCGATTTGCTAGTAAAAGATGGGCAGATGATAGTGCCGCCTGGTGCTAAAACACCGCCCTTAGAGCAGTGAAAAAAGAGAGGTTTCTATAAGTACCATAATTTTCTGGGTCATAAAACATCTCAATGTTTTCTTTTCAGGGATCTCGTCCAGAATGCGATACAGGAGGGACGCTTGAAATTTGGAGATAAGGCAAAGGGCCAGATGAATGTGGATGCTGATTCGCTGCAATTGACTGATGCTCTTTATGCTGAACCTATGGAAGCAAACATGATAGATGCTACTGAGGGCATCGAGTTTTCTGTTAATATGATGGAGGTTACTGAGGACCTCATTTCAGCACCAGTGATGGCGAAATGCGTCATGGGTTTCGGTTTGGACGATACGGCAGTCACAGTCGAGGAGAATACTGGTCGAAACGATAACAAGTCAAGTCTAAGGGTTCAAAATCATCCAAGTTACGCCATAGTAACCAAGGAAACAGCTGACCATTTCGTCAGAATGGACCAGGCCACTGAGGGCTTGGAAAGAATGGAGTTAGGCGGGACGGTCGAAGTCAATATGGTTGACATTAACCCATCAGAGACCATGGAAAAGAAAGAATCAAAACACCATAAGGGATGTAGCAGGTTAGCATACCCAAAGACAGAAGATTCAATCGTTGGCTTTTTACATCGATGCAAAGACAGTGGATCGAGCGTGATGCTGTGCCCCAGGTGCAACGCCATTTTCGATAGAAAAGAAGCAGAGAAGCTAGAGGGAGAACGTCGACGTCGTCTGAACAGAGGTGGCCATGGTTTTGATCAACGAAAGAGCTACCACAGGAGGACAGAAGATCAACGCTCTGAACCTCGAATCAGGCCACCAAGTGCTAGGCCCGCCAGTTTCAAACCTGTTGTCGATTCTGCTGATGGAAAGTGGAGGAAGCCTAATGAAGAGAGGGTGCAAGGGCAGCAATGGTGGAAGAGCTTCGAAGTGAATCAAGGATCTTCGGTCTCCTACAGCAAGGAGTATCAATCCTCAAAAATAGCGCACATATCTGAAAACTATAAGGGTAAGAATCCTATGACCAGGTCTCAATGGAGGAGAGAGCAAAGAAGAAGAAAGGCTCTCAGAGAAGAGATGGAGAAAAATCAGTCGAAGAACAATTCAAACCCCCCCGGAAAAGAAGAACAGCAGTCGAAGATAACGGAAAAATTACCAGTTGGGTGAAGGTTGTTTTCGCCTAAACAAGACAGACCGACGAAAGGGGACGAAGACATGACAGATAACTTTGACTCCGGTGATTCTTTGGACCTGGTGGTCAACATGGTGTCGGTGATGCCCCGGGAGTTCAATAGGGTGTCAGAGGTCGAAGAACCAGGCGCAGGCGCTGAGTGGGAAATGGCAGCACATAAACCTGTATGCTATTACGTGATGAACAATGGTTGTGTCGAAGAGCAAAACGTGTTTTTCGAACGGCCCACTGAAGAAATGACGACCCACCTGAAACCGTTGTATATTACGGCAAAAGTGGAGAACATCCCTATCAACAAAATACTGGTGGATTGTGGCGCTACGGTAAACCTGATGCCACATTCTTTGCTGAACAAAATAGGAAAGCATGACGCTGATACAAAGTCACATAATATGGTCTTGTCGAATTATGAAGGAAAAGTAGGAACCACCAGGGGGTGATTCAGGTGGATGTGACCGTCAGAACAATTACAAGACCAACGATATTCATGGTGGTCGAAACCACGGCCAACTACAATTTATTGCTTGGCCGAGAATGGATACATGGCATTGGAGCAGTGCCATCATCGATGCATCAAAGGATTGCCATCTGGAGGCTGGATGGCATAGTTGAAAATATTGAAGCTGATCAAGGGTACTTCAGGGTGCCAAGAAGGCAAATAGATCAGTTCCAATTCGACAAGCACTTGGCCAGCATTGGCCCTTGTGCTCCAGCGGACTTTGAGTTCGCACCAAATGACGAGGTGTACTACTCACTATACCTCCACCCTGTCGAAGGATTTCGTTGGGATAGGGAAATACCTGGGGAGAGACTCCCATACCTGGGGGCAGCCCCAGTTGACCCCACGGGGTGGGGCAGTGAATTTGATGACTGAAGCAGCGGTGCTGCGAAGAATTTCGGCCTATGTGGCTGAAACTAAATTACAAACGGCTGCAATGGCCGCCCATAACAAAATGGCTGAAGAAGCCACCAAAATACAGCGGGAGAGCCAGAGGCTCGACGCCATCTATGATGACGAACCTCTGGGGTTCGAGAGAGATCCTTTGGGGAACGACATCAAAATGCTCGCACAGGATCCATTGGAGGAAATTGATTTAGAAGAGGGTCCAACCAGGAGGCCAACGTACATTAGTGCTAACCTCGACCCTCAACTGAAGATCGAAGTCATCCAGTTGCTCCGGGAGTATAAGGATTGTTTCGCCTGGGACTATGACGAAATGCCTGGGTTGCAAAGAGATTTGGTGGAACATAAACTACCAATAAAACCGGGAAAGAAGCCCGTCAAACAAAGCCCAAGGCGTTTTGCTCCAGAGATCATGTCGAAGATCAAGGAGGAAATCGAAAGGCTCCTTCGTTGCAGATTCATTCGCACAGCGAGGTATGTCGAATGGTTGGCCAACATTGTCCCAGTCATCAAGAAGAACGGGTCCTTAAGAGTGTGCATTGATTTCAGAGATTTGAATTCAGCCACTCCCAAAGACGAATATTCGATGCCAGTGGCGGAAATGTTAGTTGATTCAGCCGCTGGCCATGAATACCTTAGTATGTTAGATGGTTATTCTGGATATAACCAGATTTTAATCGCGGAAGATGACGTTCCCAAAACAGCGTTTCGTTGTCCAGGGGCCTTAGGCACTTACGAATGGGTAGTAATGCCATTTGGCCTAAAGAACGCTGGGGCAACGTACCAGCGAGCAATGAATTCTATATTCCATGATTTCATCGAATCTTTTATGCAAATATACATTGACGATATTGTGGTGAAATCTGTTTCAGGAAAAAGCCATATGGGTCATCTGCGACAATCGTTCGCCAGAATGAGGAAGTTCAGCCTCAAAATGAATCCGTTGAAGTGCGCATTTTGTGTACAGGCGGGAGACTTCTTGGGTTTTGTTGTCCATAAGAAGGGAATCGAAATCAACCAGAATAAGACGAAGGCTATTTTAGAAACCAAAGCGCCGTCGAACAAAAAGGAGTTGCAATCGCTGCTGGGGAAAATTAACTTTCTAAGGAGGTTCATCTCTAACTTAAGCGGCAAGACGCAAGCCTTCTCACCTTTGCTTCGAATTACTAGGGACAAATTCGAGTGGGGCAAAGAGCAGCAGGAAGCCTTCGACAAAATCAAAGATTACTTGGCTCATCCCCCAGTCCTTTCGCCTCCATGTAGAAGCAGGAGCATGCGATTGTACATAGCAACGTCAGATAGAACTTTAGGGAGCATGTTTGCTCAGGAGGATGAGAATGGCGCCGAAAGGGCTATTTACTACCTTAGTAAAGTTTTAAATGACGCAGAAACTAGATATAATGAAATCGAAACGCTATGTCTCTGTTTATATTTCTCATGTACAAAGTTAAAGCAATATATTAAACCAGTAGATGTTTGTGTTTCTTCGCACTTTGATGTTATTAAACACATGTTATCAAAACCTATTTTGCACAGTCGAATTGGAAAATGGGCACTGGCATTGACAGAATATTCTTTAACTTAGAGACCGCTAAAAGCAGTCAAAGGGCAAATAGTGGCAGACTTTATCGTCGACCACTCTATAAACGAAAATGCCCTGAATATAGTTGAAGTGGAACCATGGAAATTATACTTCGATGGCTCTAGCCACAAACATGGCACGGGTATTGGTCTGATGATTATTTCGCCAGATAAAATTCCAACAAAATTCAAGTATAAAGTCGAGGGTTTGTGTTCCAACAACGAGGCTGAATATGAAGCTTTAATAGCTGGACTTGAGATTTTGTTAGAATTGGGGGCAACCCAGGTCGAAATAATGGGCAATTCGGAATTAGTGATAAAACAGTTGACAAAGGAGTACAAATGTGTTAAAGAAAATCTCATCATGTACTTCGTAGTGGCCAATAGGCTGCTTAAAAAATTCAAAGCATCAACTATTCGACATATGCCGAGAATACAGAACCGAGTCGCCAACGATCTAACATAGATTGCCTCGGGATATAGGGTCTCGAAGGAAGACTTGCAGGAAGTAATCGAAGCTAGAGGCAAGGTAGTGTCAGTTGGGTTGAAGCCATCAGACTTAGAGGCTACAAAGTTTGGATATATGGATGAAAAGACTTTCAAAGTCTTTACCATCGGAGAATTGTTGGACAATGACTGGAGAAAGTATTTAGTCGAATATCTCCAGAATTCGTCAATAGCCTCGGATCGAAAGATAAAATATCGAGTGCTGAGTTATGTCTTGATGGGCAACGAATTGTTCAAAAAAAACCCTGAAGGAGTTTTGCTGAAATGCCTGAGTGAATCAGAGGCATACTTGGCTTTGTCAACAATCCACAGTGGGGCATGTGGTGCACACCAAGTTGGCCATAAAATGAAATGGTTGTTATTTCGACAAGGTTTGTACTGGCCTACAATGCTAAAAGATTGCATCGAGTTCGCCAAGGGGTGCCAGGAGTGTCAAGTTCATGCAGGCATACAACACGTCCCAGCAAGCGAATTACATTCCATAATTAAACCATGGCCGTTTAGAGGCTGGGCTTTGGATCTGATTGGAGAAATTCGACCAGCATCCTCAAAAAACCAAAAGTATATCTTAGTGGGGATAGATTACTTTACCAAGTGGATCGAAGCAGTTCCTTTACCTAAAGTGGATCAGGAAGATGTGATTGAATTCGTTCAGAAAAATATCATCTTTAGGTTTGGATTGCCAGAGACGATAACAATGGATCAAGGGTCGATCTTCACGGGTAGAAAGATGCAGGATTTTGCCAGAGAGATGGGGTTCAAACTCTTAACTTCGACCCCTTATTACGCGCAGGCTAACGGGCAAGTCGAGGCAACAAATAAAGTGGTCATTGACATGATAAAGAAGCAAGTAGGAACCAAGCCAAAGAATTGGCACAAAGTGTTGGATCAGGTTCTATGGGCATGTCGAACGTCACCCAAAGAGGCAACCAACGCCACCCCATATCGTTTGACCTTCGGTCACGATGCAGTGTTGCCAATCGAAATCCACATACAGTCGATTAGGGTTCAAAGGCAACACGAAATTCCTAGAGAAGTCTATTGGGATATGATGCTCGATAAGGTCATAGACTTAGACGAAGAGAGATTGAAAGCTCTAGAATTGCTGAGAAGGCAGAAAAAGAGAGTGGAAAAGTCATACAATAAGAAGGTTAAGGCAAAAACCTTTTTAGTTGGAGACTTAGTTTGGAGAGTCATTTTGCCTATGGATCGAAAGGCCAAGATGCTGGGTAAATGGTCCCCAAAGTGGGAGGGACCCTTCCAAGTGTCGAGGGTGTTCTTTAATGGAGCCTATGAAACGGAAGAATTGGGCGAAGATAGGAGGATATTAAAATTAAATGGTAAGTACTTAAAAAAGTACAGGCCTATGCTACAAGAAGTTAAGATAACAACAGAATAACAGAAAGTATAAAGCAAAGCCACAAATGGTATTAATATTTGCCAAAATGGCGCGATAAGTTACAATAACAAAATGGCTTCAAAGGCCAGCAAAATATAGTCTGTTAAAATATCTCAGTAAATCAGAAAGGAAGAATGGCCTTCATTTTAAGGTAGCTCTCCTTTTGAGACTCGATACGTTGTTGGCACGAGGCCCTTTCATCAGTTAATCTGGCAACTTCTTCTTCTAAGCTTCGAGCCTCTTCTGCAAAAGTGATAGCATGTTCGAGTTCAGCAGCAAGGGCCGAATCGTCTTTGGAAGACAGTTAAGAAATCTTCTTTTCTTCCTTCTTGATCTTGCCTTGAAGTTTCTTGATCTTGCGTTTCCAACAGATGATATTTTCCTTGCTGGAAGCAATCTCTAGTTGGTATTTCTTTTTCTCTTCCTCCAGCTCTTCGATCCTTTATTCCGATTCCGCTGCACTTGTCCAGGCAGCTGCTTCGCAACCAGATTTTGTCGAAATGTCACTTTCGAGGCGGGGCAGCAACGTGAGGTCTTTGTAGACTTGATCTATCAAAATTCCCACCTCTCGAATGACGTTAGCAGCTTCAGGCGATATGGAGTCAAGTTTCACCTATTGAAGAAGCATTTTCAAAGATAGGTGGGTGACGGAATCCATCTTCAGCAACATGAAAAGGTCTCCTTTAAAGATTTTGGCTTTGATCTTCGCCAAAATATCATCTGAAGGTTTGCTAGAGACCTGGCCCTCAGAAGTCGAAGTACTCCGAGTTTTACTAGAAGAACTGCCTCGACTGCGCAACAGTAGTTGGACGTATCGACGGGGATCGCTTTCTTTTAACGCAACCATTTCTTCCTTAGAGAGGATCGTTTCGCTCTGAAGAGGCATTGCCTGTGGCACCTCGACGGGAGTAACTTTGGTAGCATCAATGCAAGCAGGCTCATCAGACTTTCCCTTTGTAATTATTTCCCTTTCTACAGGGGCAACTTTTATGGGGTCTTGAGCCAAGGTAGCCTCTTTCTCCTCATCATCTGACTCACCTAGCTCAGATTGGTGCATGGCTTCTTCTTCGCATGCGTTGGCTTCGTCCGCATCAACGTCGTCAGTAGCGGGTTTTGTGTGAACGAGATGGGAACTTGTTGTGGTGGCAGGGTTGGTGTCCCCAGGTTTGGGGTTTTCATCTTCATCTGCCACGACTATTGTCTCAGGAGCTCCCTCTTCCTCATGGTCGGACCCATCAGTTTGTGCTTGTTGGGTAGTAGTTTTTAGGGGCGAAGGGGCTGCATAAAATTCAGGTTTGTTAATTTCACCAAGAGAACTCACACCAGAGCCCAAATCAGATGTAGGAATACAAGTGGGTTTACCTTGGTTGTTCAATGGATAAATAGGCAAGGGAGACGGCTACGTCGAAGGTTTGGAAGCCTCAGTAGTAGTCTGCAGTTGGGAAAATAAACCTCATGAGACGCGAGATGAAAGAAACAAGAGCTTGATATAGAAAGGTCAGTGATTCTTTCACAATACCTTTGCGGCTTCCTCAGCTGGACTAGAGTTACCACTCTCTATGGGAACGGCAGAAGGATTTGGATCATTTGTTGTGAGAGCTTTGACAGGAGATTCAGGAGGCGTTTTCTGTTTCTGTATCTTGGTGGGAGATGAAGGAGATTCGACGCTCTATAGCCCATGAGTTACCCTTCGTTTTCTTTTTAGGGGAACATCTTCACGAGGGGATTCATCATCGTAGGAGTCTATGATGACTTGGGCTGCAACTTTTCTTCTTTTTTGAAGAGTTGGAGGTTTGCGGCCAACCTGGGAAGATCGAAGTGATCAGCAAAATACAGAAAAGCTTCAGGTGAATAAGAGCATGTAAGAGTTTACCTTTGAACTTTCGGTCTTTCCTTCTGTTTTATTTGTCGGAGCGTTTCTTTTGGGAACAGCTGCGAATAAGTAAATATAGAAGACATAGGTTAGTAACATTGAAGTTTCGTGAGAGGAAGCCAAATCGAAGGGAGATGACCTTCAAGGATTTCGGTCTCGATGTGAACATCTCCGATACTGATATGAAGGTTCCCTCTAAAAGTATCAAGTGTATGTTTAGTTGGAACCACCCGCTGCGCTTTAGGCTTCGACTGCTGTCGAAGTATTTTTATACTATCCTCATAGATAACCCAGTCTGGAAATGGAGGGGCAAGAGCCACGCCAAAATCAGCGGTTGGTAATCGAGGGGTCTTTGGGGGAAAGAGTTTAAAAGCAACCTCATATCGTCTATCATAAGGGATAGATGAGGGGATTTTCAGTTTCTCTATTCGTTTGGAAAATTTTTCTTTTAAAGTGACAGCAGCCTCGCGGACGGTTCAACTAACATCATTTGGTCGATAGGCAGTTTCGAAGTACTTCTGGAAAGCTTGTATCTCTTTGATATGAGTAGACGTACCTTTCTTGACTTTTTCCTACACATCAATAAAAGCTTGGTCAATCAAGCGTGAAAAACTCGAAACATCAAGAAAGTTATTGGAGTAATGATTGGTCCACCAGTTGTAGAAGTCTGGGGTACAAAGGTGAGAGGGTTCAAAATAAATTGGAGTAAAATGGGACTTATAGGCGTAACGGGCCATTTGAGTCGAACACTCAAGTGGGTTGAAGCTGGTAGAGAGAAGAATAACATGAGACTTCTTATCATACAAGCACCTAGGCAATGATTGAATTAACCCAAATTTCCTTGACACCAAGTTGGGTTGATAAGCGACTAATATTGCTTGTTCTCTGACAAGGTTAAGCTTATGAACTATCAAGCGTGGCGTCAAGAATCTCTCCCATATCAGGTTTGATTCTGCTTCTTGTTTTTGTGAAACTGGAGGAAATGACCTGGTGAACCATTCAAGGCCATACAGCCTATGAGCAAAAGGGGCCATCCTGGGAGTGAATTCATGCCTTTTTGCAAATAAGTGGATGAAGCTGGTAAGATTGGAACGAAGGTTTCGACCCTCTTCATTTGGTGTCAACTGAACCAAGCGTGGCCATTCGACCCGACGTTCAGATACCTGGGCTTCGTCGACCTCTCCTTTAAAAGGAAGGCTGTGTTCGAAGGTGAAGTTCAACCAAAGTTGAAGCAACCAAAATGGCCCCGCCATTATAAGAGCGCCATGGGTTTTTGGATCCCTCAGTTTATCAGCGCCTTCTCCCAAAGCCTCATACAGGCTGGCTAGTATCATCTCACTAAGGCATATGTCCCTTTTAAGGTGTAACTGATTCGCCAGGGTCAGGTACTTCCTCGCCACCTGCAAAGACTTTGTGCAAAAAATGCAGCGAGACAACCACATAGCCAGAAAGGCTTTGTGCTCCTCGTCTTCAACTACGTAGGTGTCTTTCTTATGATAATGATTTATGAAGGGTGTGTAAGTATGCTTCGTGCTACCAAAACCTATGGTGTCCCGTGCATCAATTTCAGGATTGTAAGCCAATCCACATGGTCTTAATCCAACGATAGCAGCCATGTCGAAAAGTGTGGGAGTCACCATTCCACAGGGAAGATGGAAGGTATGGTGAGTACTGTCCCATAAATACAAAGAGGAGGCCAACATTAACGGACAGTAAGGTGGCCCAACCTTCGATAACATGATTAGGTCATAAATACCTATTTCTTTCCAATGCTGTGCCTTCGCTTTCTCTATTTTCGCCAACCAGTTAAGATAAAGTTCAGAATCTTTGAAGTACGGCGTAGCTCTAAATAGTCTTTCTCCATCATGTATATATTTAAGGTCCACGTTGAAGAGAGAAAGGTCATCTGTGTTATCAGAAGGGATTTTGCTAGCGTCTTTTTGCCCTAAGGGTTTGGTTTTTCGATAGGAAGGGAAAAAGTCGCTCAAAGTGGAATAATCAAGGTTTGGGGTGACAATGGGCTAGACATGGCTAAAGTTTTTCCAGCCACATCAACAGGGATGATTACCTGAGATTCGTAGATGTGTCGTTTCTCTTCCGCTAACGGTTCCCTGATGAGCTGTTGGTTCTTCGTGATTTTTGGTCCGCTCAAAGTAGCGAAAGGTGGCAATGCAGATGAAGAAGATGGCCTCCTAGTTTGAGTTTTCTTCTGTTGTTCAACCATGATTGAAGTTTCCAGAGAAGAAGGAGATTTTTCTGGTGTTTAAAAAAGGGGTTTCTTCAGCAAAGGGGAGAAGAGCAAGCGGTGGTAAAGAGTAGAAAGTCTTATGAAAAATTTCTTTGGTGATTTTATAAGGGTTCAGAAAATTAAGAATTTTACGTGGGTGAAGTTAGTGGGCCACGTGTGCCACCTAGTGGAAGAAGTAAGGGGCGGTTGTAACCTATACCCCTAGGCGCTAAAAGGGTGATGATGTTTTCTGAATTTTTTGTGAGTTCCAAGAAACCTGCCATGATGATGATGACGTCAGAAGCGTGCAAAGTGGCGCAATTTTTAATAAACATTTCTCTTTATTTTGTTTTATCTTCCAAAGGATAAGAGGCAAACCAAAGGGTCTGATAGTATCGAAAAGATGGTGTCGAATGGGATACTATCAAAAAATGTCCTTTTCCTACAATAAGGTCGAAAAGAACATTCTTTGGGGGCAATTTGTTAGCTCCCAAATTCGACATTGCCTTGGGTTGCTAAAACACTAAGACATAATTAAGGTCTAAGTTAAATTAAGCAAAGAGGTTTTGACAGCCTCTAAGGAATTTTTCTAAAGTTGAACGGTTGAAATAACTTAGAAAAATTAAGAAACCTAAGGTTATGAGCATTTCGACCGTGTCAGAGGTCATTCGACCGAAATTCCGCAAATGGCATTGCTACGTCGTTTTGAAATTCAAAAATTGGAGGGAGGAGTTTTGGTTCATAAGACACGTGGCGAATTCTAGAGCAGGAGGTTACATGCAAATGACACTTGGTAGATCGAGGAGATACTAGGAAGTTATTAGCGGTTAATTATTAGCATTATAAATAGGGATTTGTTAGGCAGATTTCTAGATGTGTTTTACCATTTGTACAAAGTAACTCCAATCAAATTTACTCAAAGTACCCGAGTGTGAGAAAAGAGTATTTTCACGGAGAATGTACGTTATGTAAAATCACCAACTTTTCAATAAAGTCTTTTACAATTTCAGCAACATTTACATTTCCTCTGTCGAACCACTTGTGCAAGTGTTACATTTTGCCTTTTACCTTTCCTGCATCTTTTACTCCAATTCCTTCTTCCCTTTAAACTTTTTACCCTTTTCGAACAACCTTTTTTACAAGTCTTTTATAGCGTTTCCTTTAAGTTTATGCACTTTAAAATATCCAGTCAAAGCCCTTTTCATTACAAGCACATTTACCAATTCGTTATCACAAGTACTTTAAATTTAATTATAAACGTAGAATACTTTAGCAAATGTCCTAGGATCAATCTGATCGGTCTTGTGAGTCACCAAAGTCAAATTTGGAAGATCAGCGGTTGTTTTCCGATTTTCAAGGGAAACAATAAGCAACTGTCCTCTTAATGGACTCCATGTCTGGCCAGAAGATACACTAGAATCAGAGGGGAATGATCACACCTGCAACATAAATACACGTTAATGAAATGCAAACATGAAAATGCACATGCATATGCAAACAGGAGATCAAGTGTAATGCTGATGAACTGTGCTGCTTTGTACTGAAGCCTGAGAACCATCAAATCTTCGTCTCAAACCAAACCAACCACTCAAATGAACCCTATAACCACATCTCACTGACAGAGATAAACCAGGTACTCTGAGGTCAAAGGTTTCCTGCAAACAGACCTACCTACCCCTCACAGGTATGTACTTAACTCGCAGACGAGGTACGGCATCCTATGCGGGTTCAACGTCACAGACTTTCAAGAGCGATGATACGATACCCAGAAGGTGTTGCATCATCATCCCTTGAAGCGGCCTCACTTAGCTGAATCCCAATTGATAGGTCCCCAGAGTCGACAATCCTCGGGTCAGACAACTTGTCGAGCCCTAAGGGCCAGGCAAGAAGCATCAAAGAGAATCTCGTCTGAGCGCAGATTTCGCGGCTAGCTGGTGCAAGCTAAGCAAGCAGGCTAACCACTACTCTCTACTTCTAAGTCTGTGTGCAAACTCAAGCCCATGTCCAACTTATCTCTCAATCTAACCCTCTACCCACAGCACAACAACAAATATAATACTGAAAGTAAAGGCAGAAAGGTAAATACATACAAAACCCCTAGATGGGAAAACAAGCGCTAGGATTGACTCGCATAGGGAACCGTCCCCAGCAGAGTCGCCAGCTGTCGCTACTGCGAAAATCGGCGCCGGCTATGACAGAAGAGTCGCCACCGTGCATTATTTATCCCATAAGAGGGAAAGGAAACGCTCAGAGTAAACCTAACGCAAAGAGGGAAAGGAATGGTCATCGCAACCAAATCCTGGATTCGGGAGTCGGTTACGCAAGGGGAAGGTATTAGCACCCCTCACGTCCGTCGTAATCGACGAGATCCACGCTTGTTTTCTATCTAAAGGTGTGTTATTCTATCTACTCTATAGGTCTGGGTTAAAAAGAAAAGAAAATGACTCGGCAAAGTATCGCACTTTATGCCTACGTATTCCCGTCTGGAACAAGAAATCAGAGTCAACGTAGTTCGCCTACCTACGGGAAAGGAGGGGGAGGTTGCTCGCCGAGATATCGCATCTCGTGCCTACGTACTTTCATACCGCATGAAAGATCAGAGCAAACTTAGTTCGGGCTACGGAAGACACAAGCCTGTCTGACAGTTTTTTATCTCCTTCTGAAAAGGGTTTTCCTGATTAAAGGTCCAAGCGAACAAAAACAGAGTTTGAATGTTTGTTTGAGTTTTTTACGAAAGAAATGTTTTTTAGTCTGTTTGTAACTTGTACTGCACTAAAGACTTGTGATCTGAGAGTGACTACGTCGCATGTCACCCTAAGGGTACCATACTAAGTAGTCAGATTACTTAAGAGTGACCCTCCAGCAACCTTTTCTCAAATAGCTTAAGGCTCGTAGCGTACAGCGCGCGTTATCCTTATTACTATGTTTTTGAATTGTTTTGAGATGAGAAAAGAAAGACCCTAAAACTATGGTTGAAAGGGAAACTTGCCTAATGTTATCATGCATGGGTCAAAACCTAATGTCTGTCATAATTCCCTCTTGCACAGAGGAAATCAGAGATCCTAGGGGAAAACAGCAAAAGAAAGCAAGCAATTACAGTAAACAGTAAACAAATAAGCATGCAACAATATAAGAGAGGCAAGGGAGAAAACAATAGGCAAGAGGAGACAAGCTCCACCTTAAACTTAGAGGTAATCAGCATAATTAAACAGGCAATATAGAGAAAAACAAAAGACACAGAGGAGGTAGCTCAGGCAGCAGTACTAGACTCCTACAGCAACAATAACTCTAAACAACAAAGTTGAATAGATAGCAAAGTTGACAACAAAGGCCTCATCTTCAAGCAAGCTTCTATATTCAATATTCATCAATCTTCAAGCTCCAACAAACACACTCCAAGAGGAGGATCAATCATCAAGATCAAGTTATAATGTTAACAAACTTAATGACAACCAAAGGAAATCACTAAGAACTCAACATGGCAAATGAAAGGTATCCTCAAAGTTCTACTCACTTGGGCATACCACTCATCCCTCCTAAGGAGAGATGGAGCTTCCCAAGGACTTTGTGTCATTGGATAGAATAGAGGCAAACAATGCACTCTATGTTTGAAGAAAGAATCAAAACTAAGTCTAAGGCATTTCCTAAAATCCTAGTTTCCTAAGCTCCTAAAAAGAACCTCCACAAGAGGAAAAACCTTCAACTCCAAGCTATAATCCTCAATCCCAAGCATCTTCAATGAATCCAAAAGCTCCAACAAAAAGAACTCAAGCTCAAACCAACTCCAAGGTAGCCAACCAAGCCAAACAAACAAAGGTACTCAAGAGAGAACAACACAAACACAAGCAATTTGCAAAATACAACTAAAATAGAAAATGAAATTGCAAAATTCTAATAAAATTCCTAGGGGAATAGACAAGTTTGAAAAAACTAATGTAAAAAGATTGAATCCTAAATCAACTTCTAAGTCATCTAAACAACTCCTACATTGAGATAGGTCAAGGGAATCCACAAGTTTGGGAGGGTCCTAATCTCAATACCTAAAACAGATCCTAATATTGTTCTAAAAATCCACGAAAAATTATAAGGTAACATACATGTCTACCCTAACACATACTAAAAAATCAAAGCCAAAATCGAAACCAATTGGAAGAACTAAATTCGACAAAACAGATAGCCAATTATGAAAAAATAAAGAACAAAATAAAATGTGAAAAATCAAATAAAAATTGAAAAATGCATGAAATTGTATTTTGTTAATCCCATAAAATCATAAATTCCATAAGGATCATGAGGATATTTTTAAAATAGTTTTATGATCAAAATTGGAATTTATATGATTTTTGGAATAACAATGCAATTAAAATAAAACAAAATGAAATAAAAATGAATTAAAAACAGAAATAAACAAGAGCCAATGGATCAGGAGACCAGTCAATCCATCCAACGCGCCAGAGCTTGCCACCTCATTTATTTAAACGCAGCGTTTTGAATTAATCTAGAGTCAACAAAAAAACAAGTCCCAGCCACACGATCTAGTGGTCAGTCAATGGTCCAAGGTTGATCTGATGGCTCTCACATCATCTTCTTCATTTTTCAGGTCATCTGAGTAGAGACATAGGGCGGTGGTGCATGGTGGCCGGAGAAGACTCCAGTTGTCTTCTCCGGCGAGAGTCCAGTTTCAGGCAACCAAAAATGACAAACAAAATACCAAATCAACTCAGTTTTTCATGTACAATCCAAATCTCCACTCAAAATCCTCTAGATCTGGCTAGGTTTTAAAATTCGAAGGCAAACTCCAAATGCACCTCAATTCTGATCATCATAAAATCCTAAACTAAATACACAAAACTGTTCCTCATGCTTCTTAGGTCATCATCATCTATCCAATTCATGTCAATTCTTCAAGATCAAGCCAAATCGTGCCGCAACAGAATTCATACATGATCCTACATTGTCTCTAATTGTCCAAATTCCTATCCAGAAACGATCTACATCTCTTCCTGATTCTAAAAGCAAGCTCAAAACTAAATGAATCATGCTAAATCATGTACAATATGGAGATTTACTAACCTGCTCTAGATCTGTTGACAGAGGTACTTAGAGCTCGTGATCTGCTTCCAAATGCTCCAGAAACTTTCAGTGATCTACCAGAAAGAGATTGCACACCTCAATTTTGCTTGAATCGGCTCCAAACTCAGAATCTGATTTCAAGTTGCAGCTGTGAAATTTCAATTGCTCTTGCTTGCTCTGGCGCAAAATGAGGCTCAAAATTGATCTGAACTCACCCTAATGAATATATAGAAGAGTTTCATGGGCCTTTGGATCCAAGTTGAAGCCCAAAACAGTGATTTGCATTTTCTGATTTTTCCTTCAAAGTTTACTATGACAGTCGTGTATTGTAAGCTTGGCATTGGTTCTATAAGTTTCTAACACCTTGCACATGTCATTTAGAATGAGTTTGGCTGGAGAAATTGGCCTGAATTGCCTTGTGTATGATTTTGCATATGTGACTTGTTCATGAAGTAACAACATTGAAAGTCATGGAACTATGCCTCAAATCAAAAATGTAAAAGTGTCAAAGTGTTCAAAATGAAGTTTCCAGTCATAAAATGTACTCATTTGCTTGGTTTTGGTCATCTAACTTAAAATCCCATTTTTCCCTCCTTTCCAAATTTGAAATTTTTTCATTTTCAAACCATTTCAAATGACTTTTTGATATGAGCTAAACCAAACTTTCATGACCACTTGGATGCACTAAAAACATAATTTTAAGCAACTTTCATGTTGAACAATTTTCCATTTGAAGCTTGCAAGTTGGAGATTTTGGCCCATGCTTGAAAATGACCTATAATCTCACTTTCCCAAAATACCCCTGACTTGTAAACATCATAACTTGAGTTCTACAAATCATATGGATGACTTATAGTACAATTTAGAAATCTAAGATCATGAGGAACAACGTTCATGTTGACCAAAAGTTCAGGTGAAACCTCCTTCTAGGTCAAACATAGCCTTGAAGTCAGATGAATTTCACAGACAAATTTCAGAAGCATTTGAAGACTTGTAACTTGTCTGGACCATAACTTGAGTTCTATAACTCCCCTTGAGGACTTCTAGTACTCAAATTAAAGGTATTGAGATGCTCTACAAGTTTCATATTGGCCAAAAATCCATTTGAAACTTGTATCTTGAATTATGTGGTCTTGAAGTTATGCACTAAACAGGGTAATTTGCACGGAAACCCTAATTTAGCAACTTCCCACATTCTTGACTCTTCTTGATTTGATCTTGGCACAACACAAAAAATGTCTTATCACATCATTCCATGACCTCAAAGTAGGCTTGAATGCTTTTCAATTGCAGAATTGACCTAGGGTTGATCCAGATGAAACCCTAATTGCTTACACCTCAACGATGGCTCTTGCACTTGAATCAATGACTTGGTTGAGCTCCAACATGGCTCTCTAGGCACTCCATGAGCTCTATACACATCTTCTATTCACAATCCAAGCTTCACATCTCACTGATGGACTTCAATTGATCAAGACCTCTCACCACCTCCTGATGACTTGGATGACTTCTCAAGCTTGGATAACATTTCTTGCTAGGCTTCTCTTGATAATAATCACACTTGATCTCCTGTTGGATGAATGATATGCCATGATATGCAAATGATAGAACTATGAAAATGATAATGCAATGAAACATAAACCAGATAAAATATGTTGAGCAAATTTTAGGGTGCAACACTCGTGTCAACCCTCCGGCCGACTCATACTGTGTACATTTTAATTTGGCTAAAAATGAATTCTATGCGTCGATGCATGCAAAGCTCCGGTCGACCCGCGGTCCTGTTTTCTGCGTAGTTTTACATTCGGGTCAGCTCAGGTCGACCCCCTCTTCTGCATAGGTCGACCATTCGCTGTTTTATGTCAAATTTATGTGATGTAAACTGTCTTTGTGAAGTGGTTTTATTTGTTATGTCAGTTATGTTTGGTATATAAGTTCAATTTACTCTTTTATTTCACAACATTAAGAAAAACAAGAAAAGTGAAATAAGTGTCGATTTGGTTCTCATTATCTTCATTCTCTTTATAGCATTTCACAATAATTACACATAATCACTACAAGAAAAATGCCAAATTGCGACGGTTCATTTTGATAGATTACGACGGTTTTAATCGTCGCAATTTGTAAGTTACGACGGTTTCAATCCCGTCGTAGAAACGTGTGTCGCGAGGCCGTATTGCGACGGTTGTGAAAATTGTCGTACAAACCGTCGTTATTTTCACGACGGGTAGCTAACTGTCGTAATCTCCATATTGTGACGGTTTTCAACCATCTTAACTTGCTTAATGATTTTTGTTTTATTGCGAAAGTATATTGTGGGGGTTTGAACAGCCGCAAGTTGCAACTATTTTTTTTAAAAAAAACTATGGTATATTGTGGCGGTTTGAACCGTCGCAAGTTGTAACTATTTTTTAAAAAAAAATCTACACCCAGTTTAGGATTCATAATACATCTATTGCAGGTTACATTAATGGCAAATATCAATATTCATGATATTCACACAATAAACACTAATCTATTAGAATTGGATAGGATTGAATCCCTAATCTAAATATCTATCATTTATATCATACTATTTTAGTAAAAAAACATGTACATTTTGGGTGTAATTACAAGGCCAAAATGCTTGGAATTAGTTATGATTTTCCTCTGATGATCTTCCCTTACCACGAAGGATGTCGCCGAAATGTCCCAGCATGATGCGCCTATATCTAGTGTCCTCCACCGGTGGTGGTGGTGACGCAACACTCCTGGGAGAAGTAGACTTTTCTGATAGCACTTTTGTACTGTCTCTCCTTCCAAGCTAGCCCCCATCACCAAAGAAGCTGCTCATTGATGATGCCAGACCAACATGAGTACTCACAACCTTATTTCTTATACTACTATAACTTGTCCCTGATCTTTCCTTCATAATAATGTCAATGGCTTCTTTATGCACAGGATCCAGTGCATCCAAGTCTTTAAAATGGTTTTGTATTGCAGGCAGGAGGTGGTCTTTGACACTGTTTGCAGAAAGATCTGTATGATAAAGAGTAATAAATCATGCTTGCTATAAGAAAGAGAAGCTAAAGATCAGAAAAATCATGTTTCCGATCCTAGACTGTTAGTACCAGATAAGGCATAAAATTGAAATTACAAGTGTTTTTCCATTACAAATGTGATGATTGTGAGGAAGTATGAGAACTGCTACGAACAAAGATGGAACTGAACCACTTTATTTTCGAAAGTGAAAATGTGGAATAACCAGTTTTTTTATCAAGGAATGAACTTTGATTAAAAAAAATCAAGGAATGAAATCGGGGAGGGTATCCCTATATCCAGTAGCTGTGGGATATTAATACTCCATATTAACAAGAGCTAGGAATGTATTCTTCACATTTTTGTTTTGACAAGGTAACAAAATTCCTTATGAATACATAATGACATAGTATTAAGGTTGATTTTTGAATCATTGCTCAAAGGGAAACTGATATGAATTGTAAGTGTAACACTAACATCTATTATTATACCCAGTGTCTCCTTGGTATAAATAAAAACAATACATATTGATGTGTCAGAACATTTGCAAGTAACAATAACAATGTAAAACATTTTTGCATTGATGGTACATACAATGACAAGAGTTAGGTTTTCAGAGCAACTCTGGCAAGGCCATGTGAGATATATTACTAATACTATTGTTACACCATGGCAAGAATACCAGAAAATACCTTGAAAATAATCAATAAGAAAGATTTGTAAATGTCATGGAGCAAACCTGTAGCATCCAGAGCACGGATTGCCTCGCAAAATACATTGGCTCTTTCTTGTCGGCGCGTCAAATTAGTTGAAGTAGTGGGAATTAAAAAATGCATAAAGCCAATAGAAAATGAGATAGAATGTTGAGTTGAGAGTCGGGAAATTAAAAACACACTTCTTAATATTATTTTCAAACAAATAAAGTTAAGGATATAATCTCTAAGTTGTTCTGTTGTATGAGGTACTGTAACTACCAACGCGTGAATGACAGCAATAATAGCTTCATGGGATCCATCTTCAATAAAAGCACCCATTTGAACACGTATCTTGTCAACTATCTGCAAGATATCGTATTCTTAGTCGGGATTTTAAGCTTTTAGTCATCATTAACTTTGAACCAACAAAACCCAAGGATATACGTGTCGTACCTAAAAAAAGTACGATCCTTCGCGGATGGTCGCGGAAAACACAGAGTCGCCATCGAACTTTATTTATCCCAAAAAGGGAAAGGAAATTATCGATAAAACCTTTAGGGAAAGAACATGGTCATCGCAACCAAGTTCTAGGTTTGGGAGTCGGTTACATGAGGGGAAGGTATTAGCACCCCTCACGTCCGTTGTACTCAACGGGAACCTCTTGATTCGATTCGTAAGAAAGGTTAGTCTAGTTTGTTTGTGTTCTTCCAAGGAAATAAAGTGTAAAGGTAAGTAAAAGAGTTTATATTACTAAGGAGAAATAGGTGGTTTTATAAAAGAGTGCTCGCCAAGGATTAGGGCCCTTGTGCCTACGTATTTTCACTCGAAAAGAAGTGAAGAATCAGAGCATCCGTAGTTCGTGGGACTACGGGTAAAGGAAGAAATACGGAATAAACGAGAAAAGTCTCTTCATCGACCAAAACAAGCAAAGGGAAGTAAAATGCCCAATGAGAAATAGAAATAACAATCTAACTTCTAAAATATAAAATGAGTTCCAAAGGAAATTAATAAAAACTTCTAAAAGGAAAATTAAAAAAAAACTAATATACAATATATTTTCATAATAACAACCTGTTCTAAAAACTAATATAAAATATATATATATATATATATATATATATATATATATATATATATATATATATATATATATATATATATATATATATATATATATATATATATATACAACCAAAATGTTCAAAAAAGAATATAAAATAGTATATACAAGAAAACAGGTAGGTATGAAATCCAGGGGGGGTGTTCAAAACAAAATAACAAGGGGATCATTTGGGCCTTGAGGGCTCAACACCCATTCAGAATAGGAGACAAACAAAGAAGGGGAGGATTCGTGGGTTGAGGTTAACATCAACAGAAAAATGCCCTCATTCTCTTTTCAAAACCAACACAAAAACAATGTCCAAAATTTTCCGTCCATATCAATCTCTCACCGTCTGTGTTTACGTTTGCTCAACATTGTTTCTCTCCTTCACTCAAAAACAACTCTCCCTCTCCAATTCGTTTCTGTTTCAGTTTACGTGTGATGTTCTGAGTCCGAAACAGATTGTGGGTAAGTGGTGGACGGAAGTTTGAAGGAGTTTGAGGTTGAGTTTTGAAGCTTAAAGATGATGATTGAAGGAAATGGGTCGCGAGCGGGTTTTAAACGAGGGGATCTGAGCAATGGCGGTATATGGTTCGCGAGTTGAAGGAGAATGGTTGTTGTGGATCAGAAATGGTGGATGTTTGAGGAGTTAGCTGGTTCATGGATTGTAGTGGTGAGTTAAAAATGGAGAAGGTTTGATGTGTTGTTTTTCATGAGTTTGATAGTAAAGAAATCAGAGGTTTGATTCTGTTGATGGAGGTGATGAAATGATGATGGTTCACGACAGAAAACGGGAAGGAAGGAGATGTAGGCTGATGGTGAACATGGTAGAGGGTGGGCTACGCTAGGTCTAGGGTTCTGTGTCCGCCTCAAGGTTGAAGGAAGTGAATATGAATTTATACCACCAAAAGCTGACACGTGGCACAGTTGTTTGTGTTAATCCTGATTAATAGACTGCTAATGATAATTGCTGATGATTAATTAAAAAAAAAGATTCTAATAAAAGTTGTACTATACTCCTAATAAACATTCTAATAACTAGTATAACTAACATTCTAACTAATAATATAAACTAAAACTTAATTAATTCTAATATACTAACTCTTAATCTAAACTAATCACTAATTAATTAATCTAAAAACTAGATAAACTTCTAATTTAATTAAAAATTAAAATCTAAACTATTTCTAATATCTATAAAAAAAATCCTATATTCTATTTCTAATAAAATAAAAACTATTTTTTCTAATAAAATTCTATTCTATTTCTAAAAACTAAAATACTTTCTAATAAATTTATTTAAAAATCTAATACAATATCTAATTCTAAAATTCTAAAACTCTAACAAATTAAAAGCTATTCTAAAGTTCTAATTTAATTCTAACCAAAAACCAACTTCTATTAAAAACAAACTATTCTAAGCTATTTTAAAATAATAATCTAATTCTAAAATTTTAATAAAATAAAGCAAAAATAGTAATAAAATCACAAAATGCCATGGAATAGAAACGGAAAAGCCGGGCGAACACCGAAATGCGCCAAAATTAACAGCACAGACTGAACCACCAGAATGAGAACAAACTCTGCTCGATTTCAACATGAAACTCATCATTTGAACTAGTTTAAATCGCCTGAAACACGAGCAAAGCGGCTGTAATCCTTATAAATCCAATCCGACTGAAAATATGCACAGTATGTGACCTAAATATTATGCAGATGCAAATGCGAAATGAAATGAAACATAAGCCTGACTTAAAGAAAAGGTTGGTCAAATTTTGGGGTACCACAACTACCCCTATTTAAACGACTTGGACCTGAAGGGTTGAAAAGCGAACGACTTTCAAACATTACGGGTAAAGGGCGATTGAATACAAAAGAACCCAGAAAATTGCCAACCGCAAAACAGAACTGTAGAACCGATCCACCGAAGTGGAAGTAGAATCACTGAAGAAACTGTAACTGATAGTTGTAAGAGAATGAGCTGACTCATCGTTAATTAGAAAACATCGACACGCAGTCGAAAGAAACATCTAGTAATATGTAGGCAATGACACTAAGTAGGTAAGAACATCTGACTTCGCCGTCAGGCATCTGTTAAACAAACAAGCAGCGAACCCGAAGGCCGACTCAACTCGAAGTTGAGAAGAACATCTGAGCTTATTGTCAGACATCTGTTAAACAAACAAGCATCAAACCCGAAGGCCGGCTCAACCCGAAGTTGATACGAACATTTGTCCTTGCCGTCAGGCATCTTTTAAACAAATACGCATCGAACCCGAAGGCCGGCTCAACCCGAAGTTGAGAAGAACATCCATCGATTCACAATCTGTAAGAAGAATTCCTTTGGGGAAATAATGAATTTATCCATGTAGACTCTGCTGGGAAGGAATGATAAAATAAACACATCTGTCAATGATCTTGCTGGGATCTGGATACCACACAGGCTCAAGAAAAACACCAATATTTTCCGGGGTCTGGATACCATACAAGCTCATGAAATAAACCAACATTTTCCGGGGTTTAGATACCGCACAGGGTCAAGGAATAAACCGGTGTCAGTCAGGGTCTGGATACCACACGGGCTAAAGAAATAAATTGGTGGAAGCCAGGGTCTGGGTACCACACGGGCTTGAGCAAATAATACCGGTGAAAGTCGAGGTCTGGATATCGCACGGGATAAATGCAACTCAACCTGCTGTGGAGATATTTCTGATCTGACACCATCACCCTGTGGGAATATAGAATCTCTACTGTAGAGAAGTGAGATCGATCGAGCCTCGTGTTGGGGAATGTGATAACATGTGAGTCACTGGGAATAATTGTGCCAAGTACAGTTTGGCTTTTTGGTTAGGGATACGACCAGGTTTATGGTGATTGAGATTTTTCTAGTTACCAACAATAGTGGATTTTAAAGGGGAATTAATAGACGAGAACTAGTATTCGAGGGTGGACTACCAGACGAGAACTGGTGGCAAAAGGGTTAAATCGTCAGACGAGAACTGACTTTTGGTTCTGGTATCAGACGGGAACATATTTTGTGGCTTGCCAGACGAGAACTGGACTTTGAAATTGTGTTTGCCAGATGAGAATTGGTTAAACAACGGGCTAAATAATGGGTGACCAGACGAAAACTGGTTTAAAAATTGACATGTACCAGACGGGAACTGGTGTTTAATGAAGGGTTGACCAGACGAGAACTGGTTTAGAAGTTTACCAGAAGAGAACTGGGCTTTGGAAACGATTTTGGTTACACGGTTCTGACAGGGGTCAGGTTTAGGTTATTTGATGAGGTGATGGCACGATTCCCCAAGACTCAACTCTTGCCGATGAGAAAGAACTCGCTTAAATAACTTGCCAAAATGTAGTTCAAATTTCCCTTGTTTGATCTTCGGAAAGTTCATCTTGAAAAACAAAGCAGCTTTCCATGAGACGACCTTGAGATGGCTTGCCCCAGAATCTGTACCATGAAAGGATTCATCCTTGATTAACTGACTCTCACTGTGGTTGGCTTCAATGTACTCTTGAAATAGCTTGCCACTGAATGAGCGTTGAAGCGTATTAACTTGTCCTAAATGATTATTGGAGGGATCTTCCCTCAAATCAACAGAATCTCTAGGTGACCTGCCCCTGATTGGTAGTCTTGAGATGATTCACTTCTGATCAACCGCTTCTTGAATGACTTGCCCCATAATCAACTGATGCTTGGGGATTTTCCTCAAACTAACTGATTCCAAACTCACTGGATGTCAATGCCCCAGATTCGCAGAGCTACAAAGTATACACAATTCTGGTCCAGACGACTGAATGATCTAGTCCTGTTTGATTGTTCCCTGTTGGAATTTCCTTGATGTCAACTACTGACCTGCAATTAAAATTGTTTGTTCAAGAATGGTAATTTTAATGCAGTGTTCATGCAAGTTTTGAAAGAAATGTCACTTATTAAGTGTCGTGATAGTGAAACGAATGAACCAAAAGTCGAAATGTTGTGCTAACTTGATTGGTGTGAAAGATATAGCAAGGAGAATGACACCAATGCTGATGATTAGCAAATATGTGAGGAGTCAGTTTATGCAACCTTACGATAGTATGCTTTCAGAATGAACCCTGCCTCAATTAGGTCTTTCAAGGGTTGAATCGTGGTTTGGTTCACGGTTTATGAAACAAAGGATATTAGGCTCAAAGTATGATTTGTACCCACCCCTTCTCCATGACGATCTCCAATCCTACGTTCAGCTGACTTGGCACAAGTGCTCACCTTCAAAAGGTTTATCAAATGGTATGAGTCATGGTTAAGGAACCCACAAGGTTTTTGGAGTGACAGTCACCCTTCTTGTCTTCTGTGTCTGTAGTCACACGACTTTGTTCTTGTTTGGGGATTTTTCTTCTGAAACCCTTTATTTTTATTCTTTTATTCCCTAACTTTTTTCCTGGACTGATTCTTTTATTTCAAAGTCCAGCAGGATGCCCCAATTTTGCATAAGTATTTCTTTCTAGCTTTTTGACTTAGCGGGCTTTTTCTTTTCTTTTTTTTTTTGAAACAAGTCGTGTGACATTGGCTGTCTTGACTTCTCCGAAAGGGTTGTGACTATCTCACTCCAGATTGGTGAGGTATAACCATTGTAGCACGATGTGATTGGTCCTCGAATAGGGACACTTCTCTATAAAATTTGAACGCTCGGTTAAATTAACTAACAACTACCTTGCCCCAGGTTAAGATGTGAGGGTTTGAGAGTCCGAAAGAAACTCCTGCTTCTAGGCTCAAAGTGGTTAACTAGGGACTAACTCCTTATCTCTCTGGTGTTTAGGGGATTTGAAACAATTCCTATACGTCATCAGCAGGATTTTATCCAAAAGCATACGATCAACAATTATGAGTTTTCAGTTTTCGTCATCCTCCCTCCAATCTTTGGTAAACAACAGTGATAAAGCGAAGTGGATAAAAGGTGCATGTGTCTGTGCTTTGTGATAAATAAGACAAATGAGAGAATGTGACATGATTAATTCAGAAAAATGCATAATCACTTCATTAATATTACCATTCAAAATAACAACGTTTAAAAGTAAGTAGCAACTAACAGGAAAGAAACTACAAATGCAAATGATAAAAAGCCCCCAGGACTGTCAATGCTGAGGACATCTGCCTGTCTGGATCACTGGCTTCTGGAGATAACCTTCAGAATTTGCGAGCTTAGACAGCTGAGAGGTTGACATGAACAACCAAACTTCCCTCTGGAAAAGATATGCACCCTTTGTCAATCAACTGCTGCACTTTGGCTTGGAAGGCTTGGCAATCTTCGGTTGAGTTCCCCATGGATCCTCCATGATATCCACACTAAACATGAGGATTGTACCCAGGAGGGTAAGGTTTTGGCACATGCTTAAGAGTCTTAGGTTCCACCAATGAGTTCTGAACCAGATGTGGTAGAAGATGGTTGTACGACATAGGAACTGGATGAAGAGGAGCATTCCTTCTTTCCAAGTTGTTGCGAGGCTTACTCTGATTCTGGCGCTGATTTGGATAACCTCAGCCATGGGCTTGTTGATTTGCATGAGGAGCATTCCAAGGTGTCTGATGTGGTGCCCTAGGCACAGTCGTCTGTCCATAAAAACAACGTGATACTGAAGATAATGACCGCTGAGAAGATGAAGAACCAAAAGATTTCACCGATTCACCCCGAGAATAGCCAACATTTGTCATGACTGCGTTGATCACGTTTTCTTCTTCCTCTTGGGAGCTACTGAAAGATTCAGTTTCATTGGTCTGATTGCTCAAGACATTCTGAATTTTTCCCATCTTTATGCCATTCTCAATGCGTTCTCCTGCTATTACCAGTTAAGAGAAATTTGGTGCAATTCCAAGCATCCTTTCAAAGTATGGGCTCTGCAACGAGTCTATGAACATGTCAGCTAACTCTTGGTATAGAAGCGGAGGTTGCACTTTGAAAGCAAATTCTCTCCATCTCTGAGCATACCTTCTGAAGGGTCCATTGTTCTCTTGAGACAAACCTTGCAACTGCATGCGACTGGGAGCCATATCAAGATTATATTCATGCTGCTTCAGAAAAGTTTTGGGTAAGACCAACCATGATTGGATCTGATTTCTCTTTAACTACATATACCAACTCAAAGATGCCCTAGTCAGACTGTCCTGGAAACAATGAATCATCAACTTGTCATTGCGCACAAACGAAGTCATCTTTCTGCAAAACATCACCAAATGTTGCCTCGGGCAGGTGTCCCCTTTGTACTTCTCGAACCTCGGCGCCTTGAAATTTGGAGGTAACACTAGGCCGGGAACCAGGCACATGTCTGAAGCGTTGAGACCAACAATATATTTAACTTCCAAGGCCTTGAGCTTTTCATCCAACACATGAAACCTTTTAGCATACTCAAGAGCTCTCGGGTCCTTAGTCTTCATCATTGGGACCATTCCCTTGGAATTCGACACAAAGAGAGCAACGTCACGATGATCTGTAGTATCAGAAGAAGAAGAACATTCACTTCGGGCAACAAACGGTAGATCTTGGTTTTCAGCAGAGAGCTGTACAAACTGAGCTTCAGTAAGGTTGTTCACTTGCAGAAAGTCTTCATCAGGCAGAGAACCATACAGAGGGTTGGTCATCACAGTCAAACCTGGTAGGCTATCAACATTCTGGAGGTCGTTCCCTGACATAGCTACGAACAGATCTCAACTTGACTTCACTTCTTGAAACTGCTTAATCCTGCTTCAACCACTTGGTCATCTTCCAACAATCACCACTTGTTCAGAACGTGCACCAGGGAATCACCTTTTGATAAAAAACAAAGGCAGGATGAGAGCTCTGGCCAGCTGAAGAATGATATGCAAAATGATGCAGATATGCTTATGTAAATGCAATGTAAGATGCAAGGAACACGAGATCACAACCTCCACAAATCTCTGAATAACTGTTGCGCTGCTGACTATGTCGAACCAGAGCTTCGCTTTGGCGAGAAAATACAGGAACACCAAAAGACCAAAGTATAGGAACCTCATAACATCAGAGATCAAAGGTCCGCGCTGATAAGGAATCCGGGTAGGTTGGAAGTCAAGTTTTCTGCATAACCCTCCCACTCACAAGGTATGAACCTAATATCTGACAAGGTTCGGCATCCTATGTGGTCATCAGCGTCACAGGCTTTCGAGAAACGATGATACGTTCACCATTTCTAGTTTGGCATCATAGTCTAACGAAGTGGCCTCACTTAGCTGACTCCCAAATGATAGGTCTCCAGTCGACAGTTTCCAGATCCAACACCCCCTCCCGACTAATGTACAGGATAGGATGTCTTCAAAGAAAACCTCGTCTGAATGCGAATTTCGTGAGGATTAGTGCATGCTGCCATACAGGTCCTCACTACTCTCCACTCTAATGCTATGTATATCCTCAAGCCTGGGTTTTGGCTTATCACACAATGGAACAAACCCACCCAATAGCATATCAAAAATATAATAATAAAGTGCGGAAAATGTAAATACAACAATATACAACACACAAATATACACACCCAAAGACAAGCAAACAAACGCTAGGATTGACTCGTATAGGGGATGGGAAGATTTCCCCAACAGATTCACCAGCTGTCGCATCTCTGTGAAGAGGGGCCGACAAAGACAGAAGAGTCGCCACCGTTCGTTATTTATCCCAAAGAGAGGGAAAGGAAACGATCAGAGAAAACCTACGAAAAAGGGAGAAGACAGGTCATCGCAACTAAATCTTAGGTTCGGGAGTCGGTTACACAAGGGGAAGGTAGGCACACCCCTCACGTCCGTTGTACTCCACGGATCCATGCTTGTTGTCTAGTCTATGGGTGAAAGAAACTATTGATAACGCGAAATTAAATTATATCGTTAATTTGACTTGACTTACACAAATTTAATTGCGATTATTGTAAATTTATCTTGAATTATGTTCTATTATAAGGTTAATTTACTATGTTTTGTAGATTGCGGAGAATTAGCATTAAAGAAAGAAAAAAAGAAGAAATGGAAGGAAAAAACAAGAAGAAGACATAAAATGGGGAAAAAGCCAGAAAGCAGCAGAGAAACAGATTTTATCCGTGTGATGCTCGTCATAGTTCCCTCACGATCATCACAATCTTCACGGTCGTCACAAGATCCTCATGATCGTCACGTGCAACACGGTCGTCACATAAGTGCTGCGACCGTCATGAACCGAATATCAGAATGACGTCCAAAACAAAAGTGGCCACGAACACCCTCAACTTAATTTCTTCCTACACTTTCTCCACTAACTGCCCGCTACAGGAAGTTACTCCCACTTCCCCCATAACTCATGCATGATCTCTGGAAGTTAAGAAATTAAATATCTCCTATAAATAAGCCTTAGATTCACAGCTTTGGGGGGGGGGGCTTAGACTTATCGAAGTGCTGCCAAAATTTCTATTGAAGCTATTTCTATTGTTTCTTTTATTTCCTTTCTGTTTTCCCTTTAGTTCAGAGTATTGTATTTCTTTCTGCAATTTTATTTCGCAATAGTAGAATCATGCCGACATTGTGGAGGACTACTCAAGAATTCAATTTCAGTACTACTTTCCAGGTTTTTATTAATTGAATATTTATTTTATTTCCTTCATTATGCATGTTATATCATTTTGTTGTTTATGTTTATTTTCGTTTGCATTAATTATCATGTCTAGCTAAATTAGTTTTATCAGTATGTAAATAAATTAGTAGGACGGGATTCGATAATACTCGGTGCCTTTCCTTTTTACAAACGATTTTCTAGCCGTAGTTTTTAATCTAACTCTCTAAATACCCTTTGTCACGAGAGTGAGAAGCTATTTACATCAGTTTCACCATGAGAGTGGGAAACCTATTGAGGCTCGAGCCGACACGTGAAAGCGTGGGGTTTGAACCGGATAGTAAAAACTAGGCATTGATTTTAAACACATCGAAAGCGCTTTAAAAGAAATCAGAACTTATTTTTTTTCAAAAAGTAGTTTTAACCCTGAATGGGACTGTGAGAGCGTACATTCCGCTTTAGGATTATGACCCGAGTCAACAACCAGCACGAGGCAAAGGTCTTTAAACGAGTATTTTCTCCTGAAAAGTATTTGCAAAAACTAAAAAGCACCAGTGACCTGTCGAATCCCCGATAACTAAGGCCTTGCATACCGATATCCCTTATCAATATATTTCTAAAACTAAAAATATTTATTTCCTTTGTATTTAATTTCATTCACATTTAACTTTCCAAATTCCATTAGCCTTAGCTTTACGTCGTAACAATAGATAACGGTAGGTTGGCATTGGTCTCTGTGGGTTCGACAATCTTTTATATTACTTCGATATTTTCGTGCACTTGCAGACGCATCAAGTTTTTGGTGCCGTTGCCAGGGACCAACAGTCAATATTGTGATTCCGTTGTTGCACAGTATAGACTAAGGCACTCTTATTTAAATTACTATGTATAACCCAAATTTCCCTTATAACTACCACCCCCAATATTTTGAGGAACCACAAGATCCGCTTAAATCTGACCTCAAAATATTATTGGAGGATTTCAATATGATGCATTCTCACCCAAATTCCCTCTACAATGACCACTCCCAATCTTTTGAGGAACCGCAAGATTTCGATACATCCAACCTCCAACTCTTACTAGAAGAACTCGATGCGAGTTTACTCACTCTAGGATAGAATCTATGATGGAGTGCTTTGTGGAGACACAAACTCTCCAAAATGATGATTTAAGAAAACAACATCTCCAAATTAATGAAAATCTCAAGCAGATGAGCATTATGGTCGATTCCCTCGCGATTCATAGCGAGGCTTTAGAGACTCAAACCTCCCTGCTTACACAAACACCTTTAGGACCTTTCCCTAAGAGACATGTGGATGTTGTAACAACCATTAATGAAGAACAATTAGAAAATCCTAGGGAGAGTGATCATGAGTCTGAGGAGAGTTTTGGTGAGAAAAGCATACATATTGAGAAAAATCCACCGACACCACCCGAAAGGGAGGTTGTCAAAGAGGTAGAGAAGGAAGCACCTATTGTTGTTATTCCTCCCTATACCCCACCTATTTATTTCCCACAAAGGGTTGAGGAAGCTAAGGTAGACTCCCAATCCAAAACATATGTGAAGGTATTGGAAAATATCCACACTAATTCACCTTTGTCTAAGGTTCTTCATACAAAAGAATATTTGAAGACCATGAAACTAGGGTCATCATTACTGTTAAAAGGGTAAGACTAACTTTTGAGGTGGTGGATGAAATAACTAATCCCAAATTTGAAAAACTGATACTCAGGATAGATCCAGAACCACCACCACGAGTTCAAAATAATGAACCACCCTACGGAAGAAAGAAAAGAAAAGGTGAGGGATATGAGCGATGGCGTGATAAGTGGCCATTGAAACCGAAGACTATTCAAAGTTCGATCAAGGAACCATTCTCGAAAGAACCACCATGAGTACTTGCACTCCTTATCCGTCAAGCTATTGACGTTAAGGAGGCAACCCATGAAGTTTTTATTTTATGTTTCTATGTTTGTCTGTTTGAATTTGCAGAAAATAAGGAAATGCACTGCATGTCATGTCTCAGCCACATCTAGGCGAAAACTCTATAGATAATGATCTGGGAGATGAGTTGGTGCCCACGGACATTCCTACGAATTTCGCTGCTGGTGGTGACACCGATGAGGAGTATGATAGGAGAGAGCATGTCCTTCCCAATTACACAAGTGAAGGTATCTCAAAATTCCCACCGCCAAAGTTGAAGTGATCAATGAAGACATGGACATCAAGATTATGATCATAGAGGATTTGGCACGCAGTAGCATTCATACAGGTTCTATCTTTCCTTTTTCAACCTTTTATTAAACCATTGAGGACAATGTCTGGTTTAAGTATGGGGGAGGAACTCTACATCTTTTATTTTATCGCTTTTTAGTTTGATTTATTGATTTATTTCATATTTCTAGGAATTTTATCTGTGTTTAACGTTATGTCAAAATCTTTGCATGTGTTGTCGAGTCTTTATGCATGGTTTTCACTTGTTATTGGATTTCCCCATAATTTCAAATTTTCAAAATTTTAACCTCCAACAGTTTTTTGCTTCGATTCATGACATGGTACTCTGAGAGTATATAGCCTGTTCAGGCTATGTCAGAAAAACTTGGGAAAGTTTTGATAAATATGATATCATCCTGACAATCTTAACCCCCTAAGTATGAAAAATCAATTTGAGTACCCATTATGCTAAAACCTTAAAGCTCCAGTTTCTTTTAGTAATCCCTAAGTAGTTTATTTAAGCAGTCAACACCATCCTAAACACACTATGTAAGAAACCGATGCAAATAAGTGTATGATCTCTAGTTTAAAATGAGAAATTAAGAAATAAAGAAAAATTATGAATAAAAAGACATGTTCCTTCTAAGTTAGGTGTTCCTCACCCGATCACTTAGCCCAACGGTACAAACTCTTTAAGTTCAATTGATGCTTAAGCATATTTGCAGAGAAAAATGAAATAACAATGAGATCATAGTCACTAACAGGTTTACTTGCCATGAATGTGTATGGATAATGGGCTTAATGTGATTGCACTAGAACGGAATGGGGTGAAAGAGAGCATGAGATATAGGTTGAGTTATAATGGCATGATTCCGGTTGGTTTGCATAAGTAAGGAGTTTTTTAAATTGTGTCGTTACGATATCCTTAGTATTGATATTTAGTACCTATCGATCTAACATTAGCCTAGCAGCCACATATGATTAAAGTCTCACTGTGTCTTTGCTTCAAATTATGCTTAGTTCGTTTTACCGTGTTGGTTGATTGCTTGAGGACAAGCAATGGTTTAAGTGTGGCGGTATTTGATAACGCGAAAGTATATCGTTAATTTGACTTGACTTACACGAATTTAATTGTGATTATTGTTAATTTATCTTGAATTATGTTCTATTATAAGGTTAACTTACTATCTTTTGCAGATTATGGAGAATTAGGATTAAAGAAAAAAAAGAAGAAGAAATGGAAGGAAAAAACAAGAAGAAGACATAAAATGGGGAAAAAGCCAGAAAGCAGCAGAGAAACAAATTTTGTGTGTGTGACGCTCGTCACAGTTCCCTCACGATCGTCACAGTCGTCACAAGATCCTCACGATCGTCACGTGCAATTAAATATCTAGAAGTTGAGAAATTAAATATCTCCTATAAATAAGCCTTAGATTCACAGCTTTGGGGGAGGGGGGGCTTCGACGTATCGAAGTGCTGCCAAAATTTCTATTGAAGCTATTTATATTGTTTCTTTTATTTCCTTTTCGTTTTCCCTTTAGTTCAGAGCATTGTATTTATTTCTGCAATTTTATTTCACCATAGTAGAATCCTGCCGACATTGTGGAGGACTACTTGAGAATTCAATTTCAGTACTACTTTCCAGGTTTTTATTAATTGAATATTTGCTTTAAAAGAAATCAGAACTTATTTGTTTTCAAAAAGTAGTTTAAACCCCGAATGGGACTGCGAGAGCGTACATTCCGCTTTAGGATTATGACTCGAGTCAACAACCAGCGTGAGGCAAAGGTCTTTAAACGAGTATTTTCTCCTGAAAAGTATTTGCAAAAACTAAAAAGCACCGGTGACCTGTCGAATCCCCGATAAATAAGGCCTTGCATACCGATATCCCTATCAATATATTTCTAAAACTAAAAATCTTTATTTCCTTTGTATTTAATTTCATTCGTATTTAACTTTCCAAATTCCATTAGGTAGGTTGACATTGGTCTCTGTGGGTTCGACAATCTTTTATATTACTTCGATATTTTCGTGCACTTGTGGATGCATCAACTATTTAAAGGTTTCTACTGCTAAACGGGGGAAAAATAAAGAACTGACTCGATAGAGCATCACCGCTCTATGCCTACGTATTCCCTCGTGCAATGGGAAAGTCAGAGTCAAAGTAGTTCGGGAAACCACGGGGGAGGTTGCTCGCCAAGACATCTCCGTCTTGTGCCTACGTATTCTCATCTGGTATGAGAAATCAGAGCAAAACGTAGTTCATGCTAACTACGGGAAAAGATCTCGATCGCACGGGGGCGAGAGAAAAGGTTCGGGTAGACGATACCAGTGTACGCATTCTAACAATTAGGTGTATTGTTGCTCAACCATTGGAGACTTAGGAATTACCTGTTTGTGGTAGGACGGACGTAGCACGTCGTGGGTTAAAAGGTATGGAAGCCTAAAGGGTGAGAAGGAAGAAAAGTGTTAGGATCATCACAATCCTGTGCCTACATATTCTCAACGGGTATGAGAAATCAGAGCAGCCATAGTTCGGCTAACTACAAGAAAATAGGTCTCGATCGCACGGGGGCGAGAGAAAAAGGGATCTCAACCGCAAGGATGCAAGAGAAAATGAGTTTCAATCGTACGAGGGCGAGAGAAAAGGGTGTTGCACCCCAAAATTTGCTCAACCTTTTCTTACCTAGTTTATGTTTCATTGCATTAACATTTGCATAGTTATATCATTTGCATATCATGATATCATTCATATAGAAGGGCATCAAGTGTGATCCTTATCAATAGAAGCCTAGCAAGAGGTTTTATTCAAGATTGAGAAGTTATCAAAGTCATCAGGAGGTGATTTGAGTGCCTAAGGGTTTATATTCTTGCATGTGGATTTTCTCCTAACTTGAGGATCAATTGAAGACCATCAGAGGGATGTGAGGTTTTGAATATGATAAGAGGATGTGCATGGAGCTCATAAAATGCCTAGGGGGCCATGGGAGAGCTCAATCAAGTCATTGTATCAGATGCAAGAGCCACAGTTGAGGTGCAAGCAATTAGGGTTTCATCTGGGTCAATCCTAGGTCAACTGTGCAATTGAAGAAGATCAAAGCCTACTTTTAGGTCATGGAGTTCATGAAATGATATGATGAGACATTTTTGGTGTTGTGCCAAGATCAAGTCAAGAAAAGTCAAGAGTGTGGGAAGTTGCTAAATTAGGGTTTCAGTGTAAAATCCCCTGTTTAGTGCCTAACTTCAAGACCACATAAGTCAAGATACAAGTTTCAAATTGATTTTTAAAATCCCCTGTTAGGAGCATCTCAATACCTTTAATTTGAGTACTAGAAGTCCTCCATTGGATTTATAGAACTCAAGTTATGGTCCAGACAAGTTACAAGTCCTCAGATGCCTCTGAAATTTGTCTGTGAAAATCATCTGACTTCAAAGCTATTTTTACCTAGAAAAAGGTTTCACCTGAACTTTTGGCCAACATGAAAGTGGTTCCTCATGATTTTATCTTTCTAAATTGTATTAGAAGTCTTCCATCTGATTTGTAGAACTCAAGTTATGAGGTTTACAAGTCAGGGGTATTTTGGGAAAGTGAGATTATAGGCCATTTTCAATCATAGGTCAAAATCTCCAACTTGCACTTGTCAAATGGATTTTTGTTCAACATGAAAGTTGTTAAAAATGGGGTTTTTAGTCTAACTAAGAAGTCATGATGGATTGATTGGGCTCATAGCAAGACTTGGTTTGAAATGGCTTGAAAAAGAAGATTTTCAAAGGATTCAAAGTTGGAAAATTCAAATAATTGGTTAAGTGACCAAAACATGTCAAATAAATATTCATTTTGATTGTAAATTTCATTTTAAACACAATGACATTGGTGGATTTTTGAGTTTAGGCCAATTTTCTCAAGTTACAATGGTGTTTCTTCATGTGCAAGTTACACATCCAAATTCTTCACCAAGGCATTTCAAGTGCTCATTTTGGTTTGAATACATTCACAAGGCAATTTTCAATTGAAAGGGAAGATTCTAGAACAATTTCCATGGCTAATTCGTGACTGTCATGTGAAATTTTGAAGAGGAAATCAGAATTTATGAACTAATGAATTGGGCCTCATTCAAGTTTCAAAAGCCCACAAACTCATTCTATATAAGGATATCATTGACTCTATACTCAGTTTGGAGCTCATTTTGTGGTGGAGGCTGAGTTTGCATTTGAAATTTCAAGGGAGCAAGTGAGAATCATGTTTTGATTTCCAAGCTGATTCAGAGCAAATTGAAGGTTGGGGACTCTTTCTCTTGCATCACTGATCGTGTCTGGAGAGTTTTGAAGCAAGAATCAAGCTCTAGCTACCTCTGTTAGTGGATCTACACCAGGTATGTAACCTTCAAATTTCTCATAATTCTAGGGAGATGTAGATTAATTTGCATATGTGGTTAGGATCTAATAGAGACATAGGTCGTTTCTGGATTGAAATTGGAACAATTAGAGACAATTTAGGTTGAAGTGAATTTTCTGTTTGGACACGATTTGGTTTGATCTCAAGGAATTAAGTGAAATTGAATAGATCAGAGTGATGTATGAAGCATGAGGAACATTTTTGTATGATTAGATTTAGGTTTGGTGATGATCAGAGTTGAGGTGATATTTGAGTTTTGGATCGGATTTTAAAATGCATGAGGATTTAGTTGATTCTAAGGTTATATTTGAAATCTACATGAAAAATTGAGCAAGATTGGTGTAACATTTGTTGGATTTGGTCACCTGTGAACAACGTTTCACCAGAGAAGACGGTTGTTTCCATCGTGAGAGTCACCGGAACTGTTCACCCTCGCCTGAGTTCCAAGGAAGAAGATGATGTTCTGACCATTGGATCTTGTGAAAGTTAGACTTAGTAGCCAGATCGTGTGGCTCATGTTTGATCTGAGATTTTGCCTCCAAGGAATGAAATGTTTTGTTTCATTAATCCCAGTCAGCTGGTGACTGGGACGCTCACGTGGACACGCCTATAGCGCTTGGATCTGCATACCTTGTCAACTAATCCAACGCTCATGTTATTTTCTTTAGTTTTTATTTTCTTTTATTCATTTTTGTTTTATTTTAAATGCAAGTTGATTCCAAAAATCACAATAAATTCATTTTTGATCCAAAAAATATTTTAAGAATATCTCCATGCTTCTGATTAAATTTTTGATTTTCTGGGATCAATAAATTGCATTTTCATGCATTTTTCAATTTTATTTGATTTTTCTCATTTTGTTTATTTCTTTAATTTTTGCATATTTGACTATCTGCCTTGTTGATTTTGGTGTGACCTCTTGGTATTGAACTTGGCTTTGATTTTTGGATATGTTATAGGTTAGATGTGAATGCTCCCTTAGGATTTTTATCAGATTTTTAAGACAATCATAGGTTCTGTTTTAGGTGAGATGTTTAGAGCTTTCCCAAACTTGTGGTTTACCTTGACATGTTTCAACTTAGGAATTGTTTAGTAGACCTAGAAGTTGAATTAGGCTTTAATATTTGAACCCTAGATTGTTAAAACATGCATGTTCCCCTAAGAAATTTATTAGATTTTTATAAATTAGTTTTCTATTTTAGGTAGATTTTGCAAGTTGGTTGTGTATTTGGTGTTCCATCTTGGGTACCTTGCTTTGTTTGGTCTTGTTGGTGACTTTGGAGCTTGAAGTGCTTGGATTACTTTTTGGAGGAGCTTCTGGACATCTTGTAGCTGATGTAGCTTGGCTTGTGGAGCTTGGAGTGGTTTCTTCTTCCTCTTTCAGGAGCCTTTTTAGGAGCTTATGGAATTAGGGTTTTAGGAAGAGCCATTAGAACTAGTCTTTCTTCTTTCATCAAACATAGAATGCATTGTTTGCTTCTATCCTCATCCCATGATGCAAAGTCCTCTTAAGGAAGCTCCATATCTCCTTTGGAGGGATGAGTGGCATGCCTTAATGAGTATAACTTTTGAGGATGCACTTTCTTTCATGTTGGTTCCTGATGAATTCCTTTGGTTTTCATCAGGTTTCCTAACATTGTAACTTGATCTCAATGTTGATTTCTCTTCTTGTGGAACTTGCTAGAGCTTGAAGATGAAGAATTGAAGAAGATTGAAGATAGAAGCTTGAAGATAGGAGCTTGAAGATGAAGATTCTTGGCTGTCAACCTTGCTGATCAGAGCTGCTGTTGAAGGTTGAAGTTACTGTCTGTGGAAGACTGTTGCTGCTGCTTGGGCTGCTTTCTCTGTTTTTCTCCTTTGTATTGTCTGTTTGCTTGTGTTGCCTACATTTAGATTTGAGATGGAGCTTGTCTCCCCTTGCCTGTTGTTTTCTTAGGTTTGAGGTTGAGTCGGACTCCCTTGCCTCGCTTGTACTGTTGCATAGCATGCATTTTACTGTCTACTGTTTATTGCTTGCTTTCTTTTGCTGTTTTCCCCTAGGATCTCTGATTTCCTCTGTGCAAGAGGGAATTATGACAGACATTAGGTTTTGACCCATGCATGATAAGGTTAATTGAAGTCGTGCGTTACGAGCCTTAAGCTATCTGGGAAAAGGTTGGTGAACGATCTCTCTCCAGTGATCTGGATGCTAGTGTGGTACCCTTTGGGTGACATACGAAGCGCTCACTCTTGGGTCATAGTCTCTAGTGCGACTGAGATTGCAAACATCCTAAAAAACAGTTCTTTCGTAAAAAAACTCAAACAAATATTCAAACTCTGTTTTTGTCCTCTTGGACCATTAATCAGGAAAACCCTTTCATAAGGAGATAAAAAATTGTCAAACAAGCTTATGTCTTCCGTAGCCCGAACTACGTTTGCTATGATCTTTCATGCCGTATGAAAGTACGTAGGCACGAGATGCGACATCTCGGCGAGCAACCTTCCCCCCTTAACCCGTAGTTAGGCGAACTACGTTGACTCTGATTTCTCGTTCCAGACGGGAATAAGTAGGCATAAAGTGCGATACATTGCCGAGTCATTTTCTTTTCTTTTTAGACCAGACCTTTAGAGTAGGTAGATAAACATACCCTTAGATAGAAAACAAGCGTGGATACCGTCGAGTACGACGGACGTGAGGGGTGCTAATACCTTCCCCTTGCGTAACCGACTCCCGAATCCAGGATTTGGTTGCGATGACCATTCCTTTCCCTCTTTGCGTTAGGTTTACTCTGAGTGTTTCCATTCCCTCTTTTGGGATAAATAACGCACGGTGGTGACTATTCTGTCATAGCCAGCACCGATTTTCGCAGTAGCGACAGCTGGCGACTCTGCTGGGGACTCCAACGGTTCCCTATGCGAGTCAATCCTAGCGCTTGTTTTCCCGTCTGGGATTTTGTATGTATTTATCTTTCTGCCTTTACTTTCAGTACTATATATTATTGTTATCGTGTTGTGGGTGGAGGGTTAGTTTGAGAGATAAGCAGGACCTGGGCTTGAGTGCACATAGACTTAGAAGTAGAGAGTAGTGGTTAGCCTGCTTGCTTTGCTCGCACCAGCTTGCTACGAAATTTACACTCAGACAAGACTCTCTTTGATGGCATCTTGCCTGACCCTTTGGGCTCGACAGGTTGTTGGATTTGAGGGTTGTCGACTCTGGGAACCTATCATTTGGGATTCGGCTAAGTGAGGCCTCTTCAGGGGACGATGATGCCACACCTTCTGGGTATCATATCATCGCTCTTGAAAGTCTGTGACGCTGATGACCGCATAGGATGTCGTACCTCGTATGCGAGTTAAGTACATACCTGTGAGGGGTAGGTGGGTCTTTTTTGCAGGAAAACTCTGGCCTCAGAACACCTGGTTTGTCTCTATCAGTGAGAATTGGTTGTTAGGGTTCTTTTGTGGTTGGTTTGGTTTGAGGAGAAGATCTGATGGTTCTCAAGCTGCAGTACAACACAACATAGTTCTTCAGCATTGCACTTGATCCCCTGTTTTCATATGCATTTGCATTTTCGTGTTTGCATTTCATTAACATGTATTTATGTTGCAGGTGTGCTTTTTCCCCTCAGATTCTAGTGTTCTTCTTGCCAGACATGGAGTCCCTGAAGAGGACAGTTGCTTACAGGTTGCCTTCTCCAGATATCAGTTCCTTGTTGCGGTTGGTTGCTCTAGCAGATCAGAGAGTGAGGGCTGAGTTTAGAGAGTCTTATGGGAAACTGCTTAGTTTGTTGTACAGACCTTCTGTGTTTGAAACGACTGGATTGTATACCTTGATGCAGTTTTACGAGCCTCAGTTGAGATGTTTCTCGTTCCCTGATTATATTTTGTCTCCTACTTTGGAGGAATATTCTGAAATGCTAGGACTTCCTGTGTTAGATCAGATGTCTTTTATTCACGAGGATACTGAGCCTGAGTTGGCTAAGCTTGCTGAGATTGTCAGTTTAGATGCTTTTGAGTTCCCCGGAGGTTTGGTCAAGCTGAATGGATTTTATGGTTTTCATCTTTCATGCTTGGTTGAGAAGGCTACGCAGTGTGCGAAGGATGGATGTTGGATTGTCTTCAATGCTATTCTGGTTGTTTGCATTTATGGGATTGTATTGTTCCCTAACTTGCCTGATTTTGTTAACTCAGATGCTTTCTTTATTCTTGCCTCGAAGAATCTGGTGCCTACTCTCTTGGGTGACGTTTATCATTCTATTCACTATAAGAATGAGAAGCGTCAGAGAAAGAATGTTTCTTGCTGTGTACCTCTTTTATCCATATGGTTTCAGGGACATCTTCCTAAGACGGGACCTTTTGTTGATACTGCTGGTACTTTAGATTGGTCTTCCAGATTGATGGGATTGTGTGCTGAGAACATTGTTTGGTTTGATCAGAACCTGCTCGGAACGAATATTATATATAGTTGCAGTGGATTTTCGAACGTTCCTTTGATTGGACGGAAAAGTTGTATTAACTATAACCCTTCTCTGCTTGTGAGACAATTTGGCTATGCTTTGAGGGACTCTCCGGTTGAAGACGAGATACAAGAATCTATGTATCTCATGGGTTTATTAGATGGAGATGTTTTGGTCAAATTGAGGCATGCTTGGGGTAATGTTCACAGAAGAGGAAAAACATTGCTTGGCAAGAGTGACAGTCGAGCTTATAATCCTTATTGGCTCTGGATCCATGAGAGAGTTAGGACTTCTTTGATGCCGTATCCCGCTGTAGAGCCTTTGTATCTTCCGGTGGTTGAGGAACCTACTTCAGTAGAAATTGAGAAGTATAAAAAGCTGCTGGCTGAAAAGGAAGAATTGCAAAGAGCAAATGAAGAGTTAGAGAAAGAGATTTTCCAGCTTCGGCATGAGAAGAATGAGGTAACCTTCACTTTGAAGAAGCAGACTGAGATGATTAATAGGTTGGGTTCAGATTTGACTGAAGAGACCAGCAGGAGAGAGAAGGTGGGAGTAGCCTTGAATGGTGTTAGGAGTGTGCTTGCTACTAAGAAAGAGCTTCTGAATAAGGCTTATTCTCGACTTTCCAAATGGGAATTTCTATGGAATGCCACGCTTACTAGCCGGAAGGAGCGTGAAGATGAGTTGAAGCTTCAGATTTCCCATTTAGAGGAGCAGCTCAGCACTAAGGATGCGAAGATTGCTGAAGAGGCATCTCTTAGACGTGACGCTGAGTTTAGAGTGAGCAGCATGGTCAAAGAAACGAGGGGTTGTGAACTGAAGGCTGGCTTCAAGAGATGCAGGCTAGATGAGTGTTTTGGCAAGGGAGCCTGTGTAGAGGATGCCAAAAAGCTGAGATCCACTGTTAGGCGACATGCATTACTGATACAGGAACTGATCTCCAGACCAGGTCATCCGGAGACGCTGAGGCTATTGGGAGATGTTCGGGCGTGCCATCCGTCCTGATTTATCTTTGTTTTTCTCTTGTAGTTTGTTAGTCGTACTTGTATTTTTGACCATCGTCAGGCTTGTTGGCCGAGGTCTTTTCAGTTGTATTCAGTTGTATCTTTGTACTCTGCCTCTTGGCATTTGTTTATGTATGAGGTTTCTGATTCTGCGCTTGCTTACTTGTGACTCCATTGTCGTTATGGCTTCTTCTTCGGAACTAGAATCAGGGGGAAATTAACCTGTAGCATATTTACATGTGTGCATTTGCATCTTCATATTGCATGGCAGGTACTTTTTTTGAGCTCGTATGTTATCTCTTGCATCTTTCAGGTTGTTTCAAGATTGACGAACAGAGAACTCATCGGTACGCTACAAGAAGCAACAGTAAGAAGATCATGGATCAGGTACAGTCTGAGATGCAGGAGATCCGGGATAGGTTGGCCCAATTCATGCAGACTATGGAGGCTGTGGCCAAGGGCCAGGAACATCTTCAAACTCTGGTGCAACCGCTGCTGGCACAAGCGGCTGGTAATACTGAATACAACTCTGCTCATGTTGAGACCCCTCGCAGGGAGGAAGTGATACCAAATGCTGATGAGACTGGTACTGGCAATGGCAACGGCAACGCTGATAACAGAAATGCTGAAAATGTTAATGGGAACGTGGAAACCAATAGGAATGTTGGTATCAATACTGGTACTAGGGACAACAATCAGGGTCTCGGCTTTGGCAATCGGGATGGCAATGATGGCTTCAATAATCAGGGCTTCGGCAATGGAGGGTTTGGTGATAACAATCAAGGTTATGGTAATAATGGCTACGACAATGCTGGGTTTGGCAATGTGAATACCAATGGTGCTGGGATGGGTCCTTTCAATACTGGCTTTGGGTCAGTGGCTGCTAATCAAGAGCTTGGCAATCTGAGGTATGACCCCAGGTTCTTCCAAAGTGGTCATGGTCATGGTCGTAATGCTGCTTATGACAGTTATGGTAATGAGGGTCTGTACTGGAATAGAGATCGTCAGGAAGACGCCTTTTCTGGGCAAGGCATGGGGTTTGAGGATCCCACTGATAATGATCGGAGGATTAAAATGCTGGAAGAATAAATAAGAGGTATATCCAATCAAAATTATGCAGGTTTGAACATGGCTACCATGGGGCTGGTTCTTGGGCTGAGGGTGCCGTTGAAGTTCAAAGCTCCCACTTTTGATAAATATAAAGGGGATACATGCCCACGGGTTCATGTGCGTTCATATTACCGGAGGATGTCTGCTTACTCTGACGATGAAAAGATGCTTATGCATTTTTTCCAAGATAGTTTGTCGGGACCATCGCTGGAATGGTACATGGGACTAGAGCCTGCACAGATTGGAAGTTGGAAAGAATTGGCTGATGCTTTCGTCAGACATTACCAATACAACAGTGACCTTGCGCCAAATAGGGTCCAACTTCAAAGTCTTTCACAGAAGAACGGGGAGAGTTTCAAGGAGTATGCCCAGCGTTGGCGGGATCTGGCGGCAAGAGTCCACCCACCTATGGTTGAAAGGGAATTGATTGATATTTTTGTTGGAACATTCTCTGGGATGTATTATGATAAATTTCTCAATTACTCGATGGGTAGTTTATCTGACATGATACTCATGGGAGAACGGATTGAAAATGGCATCAACAAAGGCACAATCCTGCTCAGAGAAGGATTCAAAATGGGAAGCCAAAGAGGGTATTTGATACACCTCCGTCAACGTATGCAGAACTGCTTCAGACGCTGTTAAGTTTGAATCTGGTTGAGAAGAGAACGTTGGAACCGCCCACAGGAGTGCTTCCTTACGGGTATGATACTAGTAAGCAGTGTGAATTTCATTCTGGGGCACCCGGACATGATATCGAGAGTTGTCATGCTTTTAAACACAAAGTCCAAGATTTGATTGATAGTAAAGTCATTAACTTCAGTCAGGATGGTCCCAACATTGTACAGAAACCAATGCCGAATCATGGAGCGAATGCTATTTTGACAGAAGAGGATTTGGATGTGGTTATGGACGTAAATGATTTGAAGACGCCTTTGAGCTATGTTAAAAGTAGATTGTTGAAAGGAGGGGTCTTCCCCGGATGTGAAGAATACTGTTTGGATTGTTGGACCCGACCAGAAGGCTGTATTGATTTAAAGAGAGGTATTCAGGCCATGATTGATGAGGGAATTTTACAATTTGACCGCACTGCTGTTGAGGAGCCTATTGAGGCAATACTTGAAAAGCAGGGTGAGGTCGCGACAATTACAATTCCAAGAAAGACTATTACGATATCAGCGCCCGCCAAGCAGCCAACTATGACGATAACGAAAGCAGGGCCCGTTCCTTATGAAAGTACGAAATCCATTCTGTGGAATTATGGGTTGGAAGCTTTTTGCAACGGGGAAAAGATTAAGGTGGATAGCCAGCCAGCAGGGGCAATGGGTAGTCTTGTTGGAGCGGGAAGCATGACCCGCAGTGGTAGAATTTACACTTCACCTGAAATCGAGGCTGAAATAATTGCTAAAGGCAACGGCAAAGTGAATGAAGGAGGACCTTCCCAGACGAAAGAGAAAGAAACATCGATCAAGGACGTAAAAGAGTTTATGAGGATGATTCACAAAAGTGACTATAAGATTGTGGAGCACTTGCAGCAGACGCCCTCCAAATTTTCAATACTATCTTTGTTGCTTTGTTCCGAGGCCCATCGGAATGCCTTGTTGAAAATCTTGGACACATCTTTTGTACCCCAGGAAGTAACTGTTAATCAGCTTGAGGGGGTACTGGCGCATGTGAATGCCGGACACAGCCTGGGATTTACTGACTTTGATTTGACGCCTAGAGGTCGGGATCATAATATGGCTTTGCACATTTCAGTGGAATGTCGGGGCACTGTTATGTCGCATGTTCTTGTAGACACCGGATCATCTTTGAATGTGTTGCCTAAGAAGGCTATGATGAAGCTAGATGTCTGAGGAATCATATGCACGCCAAGTGACTTGGTCGTGAGGGATTTTGATGGGACCAGAAGGTCGGTGTTTGGGTCCATAACTTTGCCACTCCAGGTCGGGTCGGATGTGTTTGACAATGTGTTCTACATCATGGATATACATCCAGCTTACAGTTGTTTACTTGGGCGACCATGGATACATTCTGCAGGGGCTGTAACGTCCACGCTGCATCAGAAGCTTAAATACATGGTCGGTGACAGTGTTGTTACTATTTGTGGTGAGGAGGACATTCTGGTTAGTCATCTTTCGTCATTCAAGTGGATGGGGAGATCCATGAGACGCCATACCAAGCCTTTGAAGGGTTGCAGATCAAGGACAAGTCTCATGTTCCCAGCAAAGGGCTAGAGGTGGCCATGTCTTCGTACAAAGATGCTCAGGCAGTGGTTCAGGATGGAGAAACCAAAAGATGGGGCTAAGTCTTGGAAATTCCTGTCAAGATGGACAAGTTTGGGTTGGGTTATCGCCCGACGTCGTCATCTTCCACATTAGGCGTGCCAAAGTTCAAAAGACCAGTGGTGATCACTCTAGGTGGAGTCTGTTATGACACGATTAATGCTGTTTCCGATGCTGAAGACGGCGATAGCGACTGCGATATGGACTCGTGGATCAAGCCCGGCGTGCCAGGACAGAATCTGTGCAACTGGTCTATCCAGGAACTTGTCCCAGTGACTACAAAACAGTAATGATTTGTTTTCTCGATTATTGTATAATCCTGTGTCTTACCCGAGGCATAGTGATTTTGTTTTTAGGGCTACCTACTTATGTGTGTACTTTGTTTAATCATTAATAAAGGCGTTTTTCGCATGCAAATTTTGTGATCCTTGTTTTTCCTGTTTTTGCTTTAACAATAAAATAGAAACGTGTGTCGCTTTCGCGAAAATAAGGTGCCGGCACAACAGAAGAGTCGCCACCTTTCGTTATTTATCCCTCGGAGCGGGAAAGGAAACGATCGGAAAAACCTAACGAAAAAAAGGGTAAGACAAGGTCGTCGCAACCATTGTCTGGGTTCGGGAGTCGGTTACGCAAGGGGAAGGTATTAGCACCCCTCACGTTCGTCGTACTCGACGGGATCCACGCTTGTTGTGTTTACTGGACGGGTTGGTTTATCTATCTACCTATCAAGGCTGGCTTAAAAAGAAAAGAAAAATGACTCGGCAAAGCGTCGTGCTTTATGCCTACGTATTCTCATCAGAGAACGAGAAATCAGAGTCAACGTAGTTCGACCTACGGCGGGATACGGGGAAGGTGGCTCGCCAATACATCAGTATTGTGCCTACGTACTCTCAACAGGTATGAGAGATCAGAGCTTACGTAGTTCGGGACACTATGAATTATTTTCTGTCTTTTATGGAAGAAGTGTTTTTTATTGTGTTTGCAATTTCAATCGCACTAAAGACTATGACCTGAGAGTGAATGCGTCGCATGTCACCCAAAGGGTACCATACTAAACATCCAGACTGTTGAAAAGAAACTCTTCAACAATCCTTTCTCAGATAGCTTAAGGCTCGTAACGTATGAAAGAAATCATTCATGATTACTGTATCTTAAGCTGTTTTGAGATGAGAAGAGAACAGGCTCAACTAGGAGGGAGACTATCAAGTCCTACTGTTGTCATGCCAAGGATTCATCCTATGGTTGAGGTTTGAAACAGGGAACTCCTAGAAGTTATCATGCATAGGTTTCAACCTAAGGTTCTATCATCACTTCCTTATCAAAGGAAATGAGAGTCCTAAGGGATCATGTCAATGATACACAGAAACAGATAAAGCATCAGCTTAAACAGTAAACAGTAATACGGTAAAATGCATGCAATGCCAGTGAGGGAGGAAATGTGTGTGGGACATCAGCCTCCACAAGCTCATCTCAACCTCAAGCCAGAATGAACAACAGTAATCATACTGAAAAGTAAAACATACTGTCAAGCAAGAACAGTAAACTGCAATCATACAAAAGAAATAGAATGCTATCAAGCAAAACAAACCATATGGGCAAGGGAGCAGGGCTCTACCGAATACCCGCAAGCAAAGCCATACAGTAACAATACAAGCAGAGGGAGCAACTCAACCTCTAGTGCAATCATGCTCCTAGATTAAAGCTATTCTAGATATGGACTTATTCTAATGCATCAAGCAAGTCAAACAAGGCACATCAATACAGAAAAGAAACAAAGAAGAAAGCAGATCAACTCCTCTCTCAACTCTAAGCCTCAGCTCTTCCAACAGCAACTCAGTCTTCAGACCTCCATCACTCTTGACAGATAT